>JAULBW010049660.1:0-57360 GCA_032358265.1 Vaucheria bursata
ACACATATAAGACGAATTAAGTCCATAGAGTTACAGTTCAATAACAGATCACGGCAAAACAGATCAGATCCTGACACTTTTCCTTGCTTTATTGTCTTTCATACTGTAGACATTACTGTACTAGCATTGTGGAGTACTTTTTGTTTCTTTCTTACAATGCCTTAACAGAAACTGCTGAAGATGGTTCTAAATTTTGTGCAAAGTTGAAAAAAAAATTATTGTGTAAAAAGCAAATTTTATTCTTATTCTGTCACATATTGTTAAATAAGTTTTGTTTATTCAACATATCTGAAAAGATTGGTAGCAGTATTTTCTGGTAAAATTGCAAGGTATTAATTTACATATTTGTATCCAATGCCTTAAATTGGTCAGTTGTGAAAAAATGCTTGGTGCAAATAAACTTGTGACTCTACTTGGACATGAATTGTGTTAATTGAAGACTGAACAAATTGAACAATTACTAAAGTTATTTATGTATCAGCCAATCAAAAAGCTGTATTTGATGATCTGCCATTTTTGTTCTCAAATAGTTTTAATACATTAATATCACTCTCTATTTTCTTTTTGTGTCACTGTGTTCTTACTCTGTTACACACCGATCACAAGCACAGCTATACAGATCTGTGTTCCCGTGATTTTAAGTTTCCTAGCATGTATTAAGTTTAACAGATCTTCTAGCAATTGAGAAGATACATCCAAAAGTGATAGAGAATTAAAAATATGACACTGACAAGGTGTATTACCCTTGAATACTTTAAAACAAAAGTTAGTGAGATTGTCTGATAGTTTCCATTTAATATTACAGTGCACGAAACAGCTCCTGTGCATGCCAAAGATTTTGGACACGAAACAAATCATTTACCAATCAAAATTAAAGCCTTTTGAAAAAATTCTCTTGGATTAATTATTTTGGACTTATTCGCCCTATTTCACTGGCATGCGTTAGGTAGACAAGTACAATTATATTACTTTGTAGACCAATTCAAGTGATTCCAAAGTATTATCTTGAAGAACCCCAGCATATCCTTGTTCCTGCTTAGAAAACTATAATTCTACGTTTACACTATCCAGGAATATGCATATATTTCGTATGTATTCGATGTTAGCCATACGCGATAAATAAACATTGTTTGGGTGCTGACTAAATGTGTTAGAGTTCAAAATCGGGCCAAGGAATTGAACCGTCCTCAGAGAGGATACTTTCCTGAATCATTATTGACTTATTATAGCCATTTTTACATACGACTGGAGTAATCACTATTGTATGTAAAGCAGTATAGCTCATCAAGACTCTGAGCTAGAGCTACAAAAAAGGGGGTATTATATTTATCAAATCAACAGACTATTTTGCAATTGTAATTGTACACAATTCACCTACCCAGATTATCTTTAACTCTCTCCAACATCACATTCCACATAAAACTTGAGCTAATATATTTAACAGCTAATCTCAGCAAAATAATATCAAGTGAGAAACGCAAAAATGATGCTTATGAATTGCAATGAATTTGTGGCCTTAACTGCGCAATTAATCGCCCAGGATTGCCTTCAACCTCAACAAATTCAATACCATTCTCAAGAAAAAACTGAACAGCAGTCTGATTTACAACAGAGGACCCTATTTCTGATCCAATGCCAGTAACAACCCCTAATGTAACCCCCCTATTTGTTGCCTCAACTCTCCTCCGCTCCTCTCTTAAGGCCGAAAAAGTCATACTACGAGTGTACCCATGCAAATCGAGAACGACACCGCAGCCAGCAATGAAATTTGCTTTTCGATAAGGATAAAAGGCTTTTGCGGATAATGCCTCGGAATAAATTTTATCCGCTATATTGAGCTCTCCTATGTTATGAGCAGCATTGATCATACTTCGCCAGATTCCTACAAAATGCAGGTCAGCATTATCATAAGTACAAAATATCAATGCCAGAAAGAAAAAATTGCCGTATATATAAAAGCACTAGATCTATCAAGCCTATAAAGTGTCTGCTAAAGTGAAAGTTTAGTACTCAGGTGAAAGTACTAAATCAAGAAAAATGTTGAACTTGCAAAAGTTGTTAACTTCAAAGATAAAAGTTCTATTGAATAAAGAGGAATGTCAATCATAGATAGGTTGCATCATAGGCTCCAAAACTGCTGCGATTTCATAGAAATGTACATTCGTTTCTGTAAATAACATTTCTTAGAAGTAACAAATATCAATTTAGCAACTCATGTTTGTTTGAATAGTAGAGCAAACTTTGGACACAATGAATTCGTATTGAACGAATTTTCACTTGACAAACAAGTTCGTACCAAAAGGTATTGTGAGGAGTACTGTAAGACAGTTGCCATAGCATAGTGAGAGCAACTGACACTTTACAGCACACAATTGCTAGCAGCGCAGCAAGGGAGAAGCCACAAGGAGGCCTGAATAAAGTGAACGCTGATGCACTAATTAAATTATGCACAGTAAACTTCAGACGTAACGAGCCTGTCGGGGCCAGTGAATGAATACATTTTATGCAAACTTCAGTTCATCCGAAAATCTGAAGCTCTACTTGGCATGATATTATTCTTTTGTTTATTCGTTTTCTGTGAAAATTCGATATATCCAAATTCATTGCATACGAAATTTGCTGTAAATTTTAATTAATATATAACATTTCAACTGCATTCAACCATAGCATAGGAATGAAAATTTAGAGAGCATGCAAGGCTTTTCACATCAAGAAAAAATTAGCAGACACAAATATGGCAACTCCCCAAGATAATGAAGATATTGAAAAATTTTGGAACTCACCTTGAAACATGTAAACGCCGCTTTTTTTCATTTTTTCAAACCACTCAATAGCTTCATTTAAATCTCCTTGTTCTGCGTAAATTTGAACTACTGTTGCATAGGTAATTGAATCTGGAGTAATATTCTGTTGTGGTAAACTTTCAAAAATAGACTTAACTTTGTCGAAATCAGATAAAATTCCGTATGCTTTCATAAGTGCATTCATTATGGCAACTGTAGGTTGAATTTTTTTTGCTTTCATTTCTTTTACTATATTTTCAACTTTTTGTCTGTCTTTCTGTGCGGATGCAATGGAAATAAGTAAGCTATATATGTAAATGTTGGGTTCGAGTCCCTCTTGCTGCATTTCTTTCATTGTTTCATCAACCAACTCAAATTTCTTGGCATCTCCCAAAACATGCATAAGGGTAGAATATAAATGTAAATTTGGTTGAATTCCACTTTTTTTTGCATTGTCAAACATTTCCAAAGCAGATTTCCAATCATGCTCTAAATTGAAAGCTTTTATGACTCCTATATATGTGTACACATCAGGAGTCAATTTTGAAGCAATCATTTCATTAAATAAGTTTAGGACGATATCAACACTTCCACGCTTAGCACATATCTTAATTAGAGTGTTATAGTTTACAGTGTCTGGCTGCAAACCGGATTCCCGCATACGAGTGAAGATTGTTAGAGCAAGTTTTAGAGGACCCTCCTTCGTAAAACTCAATAAAGCCATGTTGTAAGTAAATGTGCTAGGGTTAAATCCATTTTTTTTCATATGCTCTAGATAAGCAAGCGCTGACTTCCAGTTACCGACAATTGAGTAAGCTTGAACGATACACGTATGAGTGAACACAGTCGTCGAAAAGTTACCATTCATTTTCTCAAGATAGCTAAGCAGTCGCCGTGCCTCAGCGGGACGGCCACATTTACCCATTGTAATAATAGCATAATGAACGTCTATTGGTTGTAAATTTTCTGCTTTTTTTTCTAGCAGTTGCAATACATCTTTCCAGCGTTTCTGGTTTCCAAGAATTTTTATTTGTTCAGCAATTTGGCTGGAGACATACCACTTGGAATTTGGTGCTTTCATCGTGTCTAATACAGGAACAGAAGCACTGAATTCTCGTACTGATGTCCATGATATGCTTGAACGTACGAACTCTTGTTTCTTGGATGATAAGATTGAAAATCTATGCGATCTACTGAAGAGGGAATAATTGCCTTTTGAGTGTTGAAAGCTTATCAGTTGAAAGTAATCTCTAAATGAACGTATTCTACGCAACAACACCATTGTCAACTTCACTGATTTAAAATGGAGAATAACCCAGTTCTGACGCAAATTTTTTAAAATTCAAATTTTGACATTTTTTGTAGCATTTCTGCCAGATATTATTAAGCATCACATCTTTCTTAGAAAAATATGCTTTATTTTTCTAGAACCTCGCGCACTTAGAAGCAGCAGCGACGCCAGAAGACTTACATGGACTGTTGTCAAATTCGTGCAATACTAAAATTTATACTTCATCCTCTGTAAATTTTTCTTCAGCTTGAATCCTATATATAAAGGCATAGCAAAAAATTGGAAAAACTTGGATTCATTCTTTTAGAAGAATCCAAAGTTATAAAGTAGACTTGCACATCTAGCTAAAGTTTATAAGCTCATCATGGGATAGTCGACCAGCAATATCAGAATCTGAAACACTGCTAACATCTCTCAGTTAAGTTTTTCTATCATTCTGTCAATGATAGCATGAGTTGTATTGAAGAACGTTTTAGTACATGATATTCCTGGCATATTTTTACCTCCACTACAGTATGAGTTTGAGCGTTTACAGGCTTTGAAAAAAGTGACTTACTCATCAAAACAGTAACTCTTAAAATATTTCAAAGCCTCAAATTTTGAAAAAAATGGGGAGTTTTTCAGAAGAAAAAATACTTTAGATATTTCTAAAGAAAATTTTATTTTTTGCCATTTTACTCCCTACATTTAGAATTTCTGGTGCAAAAATTTTTGGAAACTTTCCACTTTTTCTGGTTTAGTTATAGAGAAAAATTCCATTTAGTAAGCTGAAGAATGTTATCAAGCTCAATACGTATTTCAACATACAAATATATTTATATATACATAGGGTAACATCGACCATGGTTCAGTATCCATGAAATGATTGAACAGAAAGTGCTTCTCTACTTTCTAGCACTTTTTATTGGAAGAATATCCTTGAGCATTCTGTTAAAAATTGTAGCCAAGATAAAATTTTCTTGTGTTAGACTACTCTTTTGATACTCAGCTACAAGCTCTACTTTTTTACTACTTTCAATGCCATACAGTAGGTATGGACGCTACAAGAGCTCAAGCTTAAGTATGTAATATAAGTATAAAGACAAAATAAGGAGCTAAAACTTAGTTTATTAATTTTCTGCCATCCAGGCAATTAGGCTATATTATGCAATCATGATGAAAAAACTCTCTTAAGTAGGGCCAAGCTAAACTTGGAGAATTATCAGTGCTAGGCAAGAATTTCCAAAATATCTTGTTTGAATGTTATAAATATGGATAGAACAAAATGTTCATCCCCACTCACATGGTAGGACTGTTAGGACTTAAATAGATTTAGTTGCACAGGTTTGAACCAAGCAACGGTTCTTAACTTTCCCAGTACTGGGACAAATGCATTGTTGTATGTTTTGTAGTAAATTCTTGCAATTAGTGCTGCATCAATAATAGTAGCAGTAGTAGTCCGGGTGTTAGGATAATTTGACTTAATTCGTGTAGTATATTTTGTATTGTGCTGTTTCCGCTCAGTGGCGGAAACAGCAACATTAAATAATACGTGTTTCCTATTGATTTTTTCATGTTTCGTGCTGAAATTCTTTGCAGATATTTGGAACTTTGTCCTTATTCTGGGTATATTCTTGCCAGATTAGCTCTGGCCCTTTTGCTTCAACACGTTTAATCTACCAGTTCCTGACAAGGACAACATAAACATATCTCTGGAGTGCATGCTAAATTTATTTTCATCTTATGTATTTGCTAAAAGTCTAAAGTGCAAATCAACTATATAGAATCTGATAATATAAAATCTGCATGTAAAACCTCTGAAAAATTATCAATTTCTTGCTTACAAGACAAATCGTGCTACTTCATGCAAAAACTTACTTTCTAAGCCATACAATCTCATAGAGCTGCACCTATTGTAAAGCGGATGCTACCTACTTTTCCACATATGATTGAATAAAGGTACTATGATAGATTGATGTTGCAAACCATTTTGAAAACTCATAAAAATATTATAATTATCTTTTTTCAAAATATTGTTTTGCATGTTAAAGGCTAAAAAATTTCATTACTTCAAGTACATATAGAACCATTTTGTTACATTTAAGATTTGTATTAAGCATCTAACCTTTAACCAAATTCACTAACAAACTGCAACAGTAAATTCTCATAATCCATGTTAAATAGCATGTCAAAAGTAACAAATTATTTATGAAATTGCAAGAAAAAATTAACTTTCCGTTAAATGTTCATGATCCAAATGTTAAGAATGTAGCAACGGAAACACAAGAAACCTGTGACAGAAAGTGTACATTATTAAATGCTAAAATATGTTGATAAAACTGAGATACCTTAATCAAAACAAAATATCATTTACTGAAACTTGTTCTTATTATAACTCATAGTAGCAAGTTATGTAAAATAAAATAGGAAATGGAAACTTGAGGAAAATACAAAGTGCAAATACAAAGCACACTGATATATATATACATAGCACTTGGTATTACAAGCTGCAACCTACAAGCTACAACTTGCATGATTGTAAGTGAATTCCTGTCAGGATTTAATATGTTCCACCGTGTCATTCATTCATGTATTACCATGTTTGTATACAACTCTTTCAGGGAGTTGTGATGATACATGATCTAATTCGACTCGTATGCGTGTGGAATAAATCGCAGGATGTTGACAAGATTTACTCTTGTCAACACATGCAATGATTAAACAAAATAGTATTATATGTATAACTGTCAGGATCTAATTGTTATGAATGTACCAGACAAGAAGAACACAAAGGCTATACAAGCATGGTAACATTATACAATCATAATTTGTGTTGCTGAGAGTGAATAAGAAACGCACTCAGCAACACAACAAACATGGTCTCAATGCCAATCCATCTGGAGAGTCACAAAATGATGCAGCTAAAATGGAATAACACTTAAGAGAGTAATTCCCTTAAGAACTAATTGTTGTAAACAAATTAGTTCCTAACAGTATCTCTTTGGGCTTCAGATTGTATTATTTTCTGCCAGCAAAATGCTAGGCACACAATTGCTTTGAATTTATTTTGAGTGAAAATGATAAATAGCCAACATACTTGGATAATTGTTATTTTTTTAAATAATTAAGTTTGTTATTCCACTTGCTTATGTGCATTACCTAAAAATGATACAAAATATATCAATGTAAAAATAGCAAGAAAGTGAAATTGGATCAGCACCTTTTTTTAGATTTTGTTTCTACTAATCCACAATGATGACTGTGAGATTTAATGGTCTGTTTAGCTTAATTTATTAATGGCTTGGCAGTGAGTAAGATTAAGCCTAACAGTTTAGCTCCTCATTTTAAAATTAGCATAGCTCACACTCAGCTTGAGCCAGTTTTTGTAGGCTACACTCTAGAAGCTGAGCTGAGCTGAGCAAAATTCAATTTTGCATTCAATCCTAGTATAAAACCTTTCAATCATTCATGTCAAGCAGGGTAATTGTAGTCAGATAACTGACATACATCCTTGCTTTTACATTTTTTTAATGATTTGTAACAATTGGGGCAACATAAAAGTCTTTTGAAAATGGACCAAATAGCAATTACATGACCTTCAAGTCTTCTAAACTGTTTAAATATTTAATGAGTTTTCTAATATCAATTTGTTTCAACTTACAACGATAGGTAGCACTTCATTGTTCATATCAGTTTCATAGTAATTGAAATGTATGATGCTGTGCAAAGAAGGGAGAGACAGATATATACATGAAGGTGGAAATGTGGAGAAAAATGTATAATTCAAAGTAAAATATAAATTCTGGCTAATATTTAGTTAAGTAACAAATATCAGGTATTTATCATAGTCTTTTAGTTTAGTTGAATAGTGCTTTTAGATCATTTATATTCTATCTTTAAAGGCAGGCGAAGTCTGAGCAATGGGTCAAGCCTACTTTGTTCGGCTCTGCTGGATTTGGCTTGGTTTCTGTGCTTCTTGTTTTGATTTTAGAATTTTAATTCAACTTGGCACGCAGCATCGTTCGACTCGGGACCAACAGACATATTTGTAGACAATCCACTTTTCAGATATTTTAATTTTATTTTGAAAAATTAAATCAGCGAATAGGAATGAGCTATTCTTTTTATGCGTCTAATTTTAAAAATTCTTTTTTGAATGGAAAAGTCAGAAATCCATAATTATCGCCGTTGATATTTGAAATTTCACATCTAGCGCGTCGAGTTCTAGCATTACCATGCGACGTCGAACAGACGAATCTTTCTTCGATGAAGTTACATTCCTTATGGAATCAGTTGAAAGACTGAATAATCAATCTTTGTTTTCTAGTTCCGTACTGCTTTGCGAGCCGTTACTCAGCCGCATAAAGCGACTGACTTCCTTGAATAAATGCACGTCAGATGTTAAGTGGAAGGCATTGCTACTTTATGGTAATGCATTAATGGGACGTGGAGAAATGCGCCGTGCTCAGGTTTACACATAAAGTGAAAATATTTCACATCTATGCATTTATTATGATCTTTAAATCTGACTTGGAATTTGCTCAACAGAATGGCAGCAAAACGAGGTTCACAATTCCATATTGATCAGCTCTTATTTTTTTCAGAGTTTGCTATTTTGGAGATAAAATCACAACTGAAATGAAATTACAATTTATGATCAATGCGTCGTTACATTAAGTAATCTGGAAAATGTGTCAATTAAATATCGCTTTAGAATAAAATATTCAGATAACGTTAATTTGGCTGTGCCTCTAAGGTATTTAAACTTTCATTTCTCGTTTTAAAAGTTTTGGCTTGTAATATTATGTGATTTAAATTTGGGTTGTCAAAACAATTAATTATTCGAAAACAATAATCATGTATTAAACACTTTGTTACGTTATTTTCTCTCAACTAAATGCGTTTTTTGAAACCGTCATTTTTCAAAAAAATCTTCAAAACTTGGAAATATTGCTATATCAGTGATCTTATTGCAATAATTTTTACAGTGATAGAATAATATTCAATAAGGGTTTGTCGAAACATATGGATAATACTCAAGTGGTATTTCCATAATCTCTGACTTGCTTTCGATTTGACATGTTTCTCAATTTATTATCTTTATTCATTTTTTCTGTTCTTTTTAAGAAATGTATCAATTTTTGATGATAAGCTGTTAATTGCAAAATTTATGATTTTTAGGATGCATACAAGCTATCGTTACGTGAAATGCCTACACAGTTGACTGGTGATGTCAATGATGTGCCGGGAGAAAATAAGCCCCCATTGAATATTATCGAGAACTCACTTCGAACAGACCATGCTAAACTTAGATTCAGAGGAGCAAAGTGTTTGGTGGCTAGTGGGTAAGTAAATTTTTTCGTCATATCGGGATTGAAGAATATTGATAATTTATTTTCATAGTAATCGACAAATGATTATCTTCGGAAATTTAGGGCACATAATTTGCAATCTGATTAAATGCCTTTGTGCAAACATACGTGCATATATTCGTCACAAGTATGCATATTCTTGTATGTACATTTGCTATGAGTGTACATACGTGCATAAATCTACATCCATAGAATCTACATTGACTTCTTCCTTTATGTTGGATAACCACTCAAACGTGCTACATATGCTTGTTTGATTTAAATTAAATTCTGATATTGTATCAATATAACACGTAATACAAGGAGTTGTAAGTACTATACAGTAAACTTCAGATATAAGGAATCTGTCGGTGCTGCTAAATTGACATTATATTAAAAATTGTTTTATCCAAAAATCTGACGCTGAATTGGGCACAATATAATCTTTTTGTAAGTGGAAATCCATTAAAAGTGGATTTTTCATATTCAATGTTTACAGTGTGCATGAATACATGCGTGTCTACAGATACATCCAATATGAGTTCAGTTCTTTCTTTATATTGAATGACAACTCAAGTTTTTCAGATTTTAATAAATTTGCACCACTATAATAGTATAATACAAAAAATATTGAGTTATGGACATGTATATTCTAATTCCAGGATGACAACTGAAGCTATAGCTGAAATAGGCTGTATACCAGAAGGGGATCGAACCCCCGAAATAGATGTTTTCTATGGAAAACTAGTTGAAAAGAGTGGCAATCCAAAGCAAGCTGTACCAATATACACGTAAGAACTTTCTTGAGCATTAACGCTGTTAATGGTGTTAACTTGTTGTCATTAATTGGAATGTTTTTGTCGCATTAGCTACAGTTAAGTTTATATAGAATATATGGAGTTGGTTAACTGCGTTCGCTCGTTATTGTTAATTATAGTAACTATTTTGCAGTTTCATATACCTGCAGTACATATGTTGATATGTTCATGCTGACATGTCTATCATCTAGATACTGATCAGGTCCCTAAGATAAGTTTGAGCAATGCCGCCATAGGAAAAAATATGAATCACAAATATGTGTTTCAGTAAGTTACAAGCTTCTTTTTCCGGGCTTGCTGTCCTGATTTTTGCCTATTGCTGGTTTGAAACAATGCTCTTTAAAAAGTCTTTATTTTGTATATGAGGCCCAATTGCATTAAAAATTGCAATAAACATAAATATTTTGTCACGATCAAATTGGCATTTCATCTTTATCAGTTTCACACTTCATTTTTTTACATTTTATGCCTTACAAATTTAATCTCGATTGGAAGATTAGATGTATGTTTTTAACGTATAATGTTCACATTGGTCAATGGTCAATATTTAGTTCTAATAATCGAAAGGGCAAATTATATTTGATCTTTCAGTATAGTAATTATCCTTTCATTTGCCTTAATATCATTGGTCCACCAGTGATTATTGCACATACCAAATGTAACTACACTGTTGTGCTATTTTATCCTTTGATATATTATTCTGTAATTTGACCTTTCAACTAAAATTTAACTTATTATGAGCTGAAAAGTCACAAAGGTATTGTTCCACATGATGAAATCTTTTTGCTAGTAATTTGTAAGCTATTCTACCCTAGCACCATTCCGCCTACCTACAAAAATTGAGGATTTGTACAGAAGGGTATTGGGACAAATTCTATACTGATCCTCAGTTTTTAGTCAGTGTTCCAGTATTACTTAAACTTCGATATAATATAGTTAAGCATTTTGGTACAAAATATTACTGGAATTGCTAAACTTTAAATGTTTATGAAAAAGATGATATAGCACAGAAAGAATAGAGAAACAGCCTAAAGTATAATATAGATGAATACATACAACTATGCTTAAACTGAGAGTAGTTTGAGGAACTTGTCCTATGGCTGGGAATTTATATTATTGCTACTATACTGTATAGCATACTATACTAGTCTACATCTATCTATAAAAATATGTGACATGAGTCTAGAGTTATCTTTACAATCCTGAAATTGACATACTTTTTACCAGTTTTTAATTTTCGGCTTTGATGTTACACATTTTTAAGGATGTAATCCTATTTTAATATTTTTATTTTAGACATGCACTTTCTCATGAACCAATGGCAATCGAAGTAGTTCTGTCGCTCATAAGGATTGGAATATCAGAGAAGCGCATATTCGCAATTTTTGATGTGAATAAAGAGTCGTCAGGTATGTCAAGTATATACGAGTAGGGTAAGTTCAAACTTTTTCGTATTATACAATAAATATTCCATATTTTTGTTCGATAACATGGTATTAATGCCTAGTAGACTACATATATTGGCAACTACTTTTATTCTGAATAAATAATATAATGCTCTAGAATGTTATCTATAGTTCTGGAATAATGAGTAACCAGCTGTATCAACGGCACGATAGCACATCGATATCGTTATCAGAATATTAAATGAAATTAACGTGTATCTGGTATTACCAGAAAGCGTATGAGTGCTTAGTTAAGGCGTAGATAGGCACGACTATTAAAGTAGTAAGTCACTTAAATTTGCAATTATATGACTAAATTAACTCATCTAGGCTGCATTCAGATGTTCCAAGTTGCAACAGGTTAAAGTAGTTTTTGTTTTTGCAATAATGCCCGTAACTAGTTGAAGTAGGTAGAAAGACTTCACAGATAATATCAGTGTTTGTTCCTTTTTCATTTATATAGAGCTGTTCCTAGCTTGCTACTGCTCCTCTCACATACCAATTAGTACTATAGCTCCATTGCTTGCATAATGACAACTTGTATCAAAAAGAACAATTACGTTAATTCATTCTTAAAGGCTGATATGAACCATAATCTAAAATAAGTTATTATATTTGAAAGGGGAGATCAATATTTTAGTTTCTGCATCAATATATTTCTGAACTTTTGGGCTTTTCACCTCAAGATACAGCACTATGAAAAAACAATCTTGCACACTTTTTCTCCTTTAAACTCATCAAAAATGACTGTTTTATTGGTAATCGGAGTAGGCCAGCCAGTGAGGGTGCGTGTACCATGGTTGAATTACTGGGTTAAAGCCCAAATTTCATTCATTAGAGGAGATTCAAAGAGGGCTATTTCTTACTGGAGCAACATGCAGAAGGACTATGCTGACTTAACTAGTCTACAATCGTTATTAGGCATAGGGAGAGCTTATTTAGAGTTAGGCCAATGGGAACAGGCTGAAAATATGTATTTACAAGTTAGTGTTTGAAATTTCATGAAGGGGTAATATTTTTCAAAAAGTTTCCATAATCAAGTAAGAGGTATCATATTTAAACTAATTAGAATGCGCAGTAATCCCTCAATCAATGCATTTCTCGATTCAACGTGATCTCTAAATTGCTATCAAATAATGTATGAGTTCTTGGGTAAAAATTTAGTTACCAAGTTTTTGTTGAGAGTTGATTACCATTTTTAAGCAACATGTGGAAAATCAATAAGCAAACTGAATTTTGTTTGGTGTTTTCACAGACTACATTTACAGCCTTAATCGAAGGATAACCATATTGGTATGAAATATACCTATAAAATTTTTATGCAGAAATGTACCAAAAGTTTTTAACTAAAAAAATTAAAATATTGTCAAGGACCTCAAACATTACTCTTTTATTAAGCTCTATATTTTGCTGATCTCATAGTTATTCGTTTCTATGTGGTAATCATCGAAATATGAGCAACAGCAGAGAGAGAGTAAGTAAAAGATAACGGGAGATTATGATTCAACATAGAATCACTCTAGTAACTTGCTGTGTTAGTGCAAATTTAAGTTTTTTTGTAGTATACTAGACTGTATACTGTACTAGTTTAAAAGTAGAAAATGTTTATTTATTATAAAAAATCAACTCCAAATCGATTGAGATTCTTAATTTTAACAGTTAGAACAAATTTATTCATCATCTGATTATCATATTTAGAGCTGTTTGAATGTGGATGAGTTTTAATCGATAGACATCAGAATTTCAATTTGATTTGTAAACTGTCTAAACTGTGATCTATTTTAATTTGATGTGCACAAGTTGATTTATCCGTTGAATATATTCTTTATAACAGTATTTATATTCCTATTACGATTTGACAAAAAAATCTCAGATTTATATTCCAAATTACTCAGTTAAGAATGTATTTAGCATAAATGAAACGAAAGGTAAAAAAGAGGAAAAAATAGCCATTTCAGTAGGTTAATACTGACGAGTTATCGCTCTGTTAGAATAGATTAAAGAATAAATCTTATAGTTTTTTGATACAGTTCACGAATACGAATCATTATAGAGTTTATTAGTGGAAGTAGTAAATAATATATTCCAATACCCTGATTTGATAGTGCGATACTTTAGACCGGTAATATCCACTAGAACAGTATCTGACCTGCGATACTCAATTGTGAGATTAACTAACATCAAAAGTTGATCTTATATTTCAATAATGGGAGTCTTATTTTCCATATAGTTTTTTACTCAAACGTACTCTACTCGTTTTTGCTTAGGCTCATAATTCCAATTTGTTGAATGTGGATGGAATGGATTATTATGCTCAAGTACTGTATAATCAAGCAACAGTTACATCTTCTGAACTGTCATATTTGGCTCGAAAACCCGTTGATTTAAAATCAGCTCAAAAGGGCAGGTTTGAAAACTGTGTATATTTAAGAATTGTGTTAACTTTGATTAAATATTATTCTTTGGCTGTTCGGCAATAATTAATTGATCATCTTTGTAGATTTTAATACTCTACGGTTCTTAGATTGCACTTTTGTTTTTCGTCGATGATAATGTTCGGTTCAACATTACAAAGTATATAACCTTTTAGTTTGTAAACTACTCTTGCAATACGTTAACATCGGATATAAAGAATTTGTTGGGACAACTGAACAGTTCATCGTATACTAATATCTGCGGCTGAACTTGTTACAATATGACTTTTTATTATTGGTTACAAATGAAAATTTTAAATCCGAGGTTTAGTCTATATCAATATATATATATGTTATAGCTATTTGAAATCGATTATTGATTTATTGAATACACTCACTTATTACTGCTATTTAGGAGTCTCAATGCGCTAGTGCAGCACTTAATGGAAATTGCTCCAGATAGGCCTGAAACATGGCAGAGTGCAGCTTATTATGCCGCCTTTCAGCTTGATTCGGATAAGGTTTGATTTGTATATATAAACTGAATTGCTTCATACAATAAATCTTTTGTTGGATCCATCAAATTCATTTTTCTCATCCATCAAAATCATTTATCCGGTTCATCAAAATCATTTGTCTGGTTAATTTTTGTTGTTGATCAATTAGTGTTGGTACTGAAAAATCTATAACTTTCCGATTTATAAGTACTCTATTACCTTTTCGTCATTCTTAATCTACCGAGAAGGACAAGTTTTGTTATAGCCGTGTACATTTGATACGTGGATACATTCATGTCTATTTTTACTACAGGAGATGCTTTTTTTCCATCGTGCCATCACTCTTGATGATAGATATTCACCAGCGTACTTGCTACGAGGTTCAAAATTACTTAGCTCAGGATCTTTTAGTCAAGCCCAAAATGCTTTCACTATGGCAAATGCATTTTGCAAAGTAAGTTTGTTTTTTCGTAATTTTGCCTAAAATTCTGAAATTTTAACTTCGAGATTTTTCAGAATCAATGAAAAAATATATTGAAATGTTGTATGGAACTTATTTTGAAATTATTGCTTGATGCTTATTCTTTTAACTGAAAATTTTTATGTTACCTTTCATTTTAAGCATATATGCTAAGTTGCTAACGATGAAAAATATTTCCATCATAACTGAGATTTTCGTTTTGAAATTCAGCGATGTACACATTTTTGATTGACCTAAAAACAAATTTGTTACAACTATTGTATAGATCAAGCAAATTGGGTACAAGTGCGGCAATACTGGGCATGTGCCCTAATTTCCGTAATTTGCCCAGAAAATGTAGACATACTGCTTGTCGGAATACTAATGTTTACATTTCTACTTTACCCATTTGTTTGCAGTTGACATAACACAGCGTATTGTTAGTATTTGACTCGAAGTATACCGCGAATTAGGAAGATAAGTCTGACTTTCAAATTACTGAGTAAGATAGGTATTTTACATACTCAGGACTTCATAGTTGAGTACAAAAGGAAAATCAGAGCCAACGATTGAAGAGAAATAGGAAGAAAGAGTACTATTAAAGCATGATTAGAAATATGAAATCGATAAAGACGAGTCATCACTCCATATCAATATAGTCAAATCAAATCGAATCACGCAGTTCTTCAATACGGATCACATATATAAATCATCGTACAGTTCATTGTTCGAAGGTAGTGAATATTATATTCCAGCATGTTTACTACATTGTTCACAGTATGTAGTATGAATTATGAAAGTAAATATTATGGGGAAATTAGAGTCATTGATAACAAGTTAGGTTATTGAAAATCTTGCGAAATTCAGCGGTGCTACTCTACTGTATTGAAATGGTATGCATTATGTACAAAAAATTGTAGGAACGTATCCAAATCTGAACTAGCAATATGATGTTCTTATAGTAAATGCTTTTATGTTGTAGATTATCGACCTTCTATTCGTTCAGATCGCCTTGTGTTTTGCAGTGACAATCACCCTTACTGTATCATTTAGAATATAATCTTTTTCCAAATGCTTATCATCCTTGTAGAAATGTAATTTTGGATATATTGTAATGTTTCCCAGGCACTTATAAAATAATGTCACTGAAATTTAAGCAGTATGCATTTTTTAATTTTTGTACTTAACAGTGGTTTACCTTTAGTGCAAATATCTATATTAATTTTATAAGAATATACTTTAGGGAATATCAGAATACCCTAGCTAACAAGTTCTGTTGAAAGTATAGAGTTGATTGGTATACATTATTTCAAACCTTTTTGACCCTTCAGAAGTTATTCTATGTATGAGCTTTGAAAAATTGAACTCATGATAAACTGAAAAGTCATCAAGGTGTGTTTTCACTTCTGTTGCCTTTTAAAGTCCTCAATCATTAGCAATTTATTTATTGTTTCTAAAATCCTTCTCTTTTGGTAATCTGTTCTACACTAGTTACTGAACTTAGAACTGTACATACCCATGTGAACAGGTTTGAATTGATCAAATTGAGATATATCTTTTACTAATAGGATATTGAATCTTATGCTGGATTGCTCGATACGTGTCTTGCACAGAATAAAATTAGCGAAGCGAAAGAGTACGTTGCACAGGTATTTGATGATCAGGGGATCGAATCCCGCTCAAGGCATTTTTTTCAAACAAACTATATAAATATAACAGTAATATGCTTCGGATTCGGCAAATCTATCAAGACCACCAAATTCGTTTGTTACATCAAAAAAATTTTAAACCTGAATTTGAGGTAATTATAATTTTTATTATTTGTAAATGAAAATTTGTTAAATGAGAATTTGTTATAACCAAAGTTTACTGCGTATAAATAATTCAGTTATACCGTTTTGATTCTGTTATTCCAAATATATTGCATTTTGGTTTTTACTTCATTTTGTGTTGGACAGTAACATTTATCCTTGCTGCTATTTTATGCGGCCACATCATCAGCACCCCATAACCTGTTAGCTTACTTTTTCCGCTGAGTTCGGTAAATTTTAGTATTTTACTCCCTCTCCCATTTTGTTATAAGCGGATGGCTATCGAGAATTTGAAAAAAGAATGGACAGATAGTACAGTTAAAAATTTACAGTTATACTTCATCATTAATATTGTTCTAGTATACTGGATTGTATTTTATTGTATACTAGTCTGTATCAAAATGTAAAAATCTGCATATGAAACATGATGCATTTACAGATTGCATGCGTAAAACTAGGAATATTTATGGATTCAAATTAATCATTGATATATATATATATATATATATATCTTACAAGAAACTTCAAATTCAATGAATCTGTTGACGGTAATGAATAAATTCGTTATATCCAAAGTTTACTTTATATGTATATTTTATGGGTGATGCAGGCAAAAAGGTACCTTCCAAATCGGCCTGGGCCCTTCCTTTTAGAAGGTAAACTCTGTGCTCACATCCACCAACCTCCAGAAAAAATTGAAAAAATATATAGGACCGCTCTGGAGCTCGACCCTACTCATGTGGGAGCATCACTAGCATTGGCAGAGTATTTAAGTCAAGTTAAGAAGCATGATGAGTGCCTCGAAGTTTTAAAAAAAACTTATGAAAATCAAAGGTATGTCAGTAATCCATAAATATTTTATGAATCAGTGTAGCTTCTTTGGAATCCATGTTTCTGCTTAAAATTTTTCTTCTTTGGAATCCATGTTTCTGCTTAAAATTTTTCTTCTTTGGAATACATGTTTCTGTTAAAAATTTTTCTTCTGTTAATTGTAAGATGAATATATAGAATAAGCCATAAGAAAAGTACAATTTGAATAGCAAT
Source organism: Vaucheria bursata (assembly GCA_032358265.1). Lineage (NCBI taxonomy): Eukaryota > Xanthophyceae > Vaucheriales > Vaucheriaceae > Vaucheria > Vaucheria bursata. Next base: position 17,894 of record JAULBW010049660.1, read on the forward strand.
ATAGACTCGAAAGGATAAGCGCATTATTTAACTTTTGAGCCCATAATGAGTTTTGTTGTTGTTGAAAAGTCATGCATTAGAACAATTAGCGAAGGGTAAAAAAGTTTGAAATAATTTAGTGGCTTATTTTTCGCTTTCTCTAGTTATTTGCTGAAATATGTATTAGATGACTTTTCAGCTCATATTGAGTTCATCTTTGTTGAAAGGTTGAATGTCAGAATATTTCTGAAAGGTTCTAAAAGACCCACTGAAATTTAGTAGCGTATTCACCAATATTTAATCGCATTCTGAAAAGTTTAAGATATGCCAGAAATGCCTATTTAAAGCCAATACATTAGTCTTAGGTTTTTTGGATAATATGCTGATAAGACCTAGTAGACTACTTCTTATATTAGCTACTGCTTTGTATACTGGATTGAATATAAAATGATTCTAGAATAATAATATGTCACTTTTTTTTCTGCTTCTATGCTAAGAAATAAGAAATTCTGCCTTTTTTACCTTATAAATTTATGCTTAAGCCTTATCGCACGCGCATCGACACTTGAAAACCAATATTTGACTCAAAGTTTAAATGCATATTTTTGATTAAGAACAATAAAATCCAGTAATGTTCTGGGCTTTTAATGTGTTTGGTTATATAAAAGCTTTATATTAGCTATTATGTTTAAAGGGCCTCTACTGCATAAAAATATTAACTATACTAACAAAGAAAATAATTACAAGTTGGCAATCAAATTCAAACACTTTACTCTCAATTTGGAATAAATTTATGATCAACATTGACAAATTGACATTTATATATATATAATGCTTAAACTAAAATCAAATTTAGATGCTAACTTTACACGATTGGTCACTAAATTGCCATGATTGGTTGGTTGTAATTCAGAAAAGAATAATGATTATATAAATTCTTCTTGGCTTTTCAGAAATTTTCTGAAATGTGACCTTTCAACAAGAGAACTTATTTTACACTGAAAAGTCATTAAAACATGTTTTTGTCTTTTCGTATCCCTTCAAAATGCTCTATTTCTAGTAACATATTTATTGTTTTTTTTATAAGTTTGTAGTATTTAATGCACTTGTACCGATTGAACACCAATTCGTCGAGATCAATTGCTATCTGTCAAAAATTCTACTAAGAAAAGGTGCAGAACAGTAAAATTCGGATATAAAAAATAAATTCATTATATCCGAAATTTGTGATATCTAAAAATCTGAAGCTGAGCTAGTTACAATATGACATTTTATTCATTATAAACAAAATTTGTTATATCCGAAGTTTAATGTAAATATTGTTTTGCAAACTTTTTCAGTAAAGCTCAGGATTCCGATGTGCTGTCGGCACGAATGGGCGACGCGTGTTTAAAAGCTAAGAAATTTAAGGAAGCTTTGAGATTTTATCATATTGCAACGATGGAGAAATCAGACAGTGAAGCTGCTAAAAAGGGCTTAAAAAGGCTTAGTATGGTATATGCATGTATTTATTCTTTCATTATATGTTTGCATATATATATATATATACTGAGTTCTGAACTGATTTGTTTACGTTCCATGTATACAAAAATTGCTGAAAAGGGTAATTAAAGGCCTTGTTTGATACAAATCTTTCGGGACCACCGAATAAATTACTTGAAGTCGAAATTTGTGATATCTGGAAATAGGAATGCCAACTTGGCATTATCTGACTATTTCGTTTATTTGTTATATGTGAAAATTTGTAATATCCAAAGTTTAATGTATATTTTATGTAAACGTTGCATGCAGATTTTGAAAGGGCACGATTTTGACTTTTCCCGCCTTGAAACTGTGGATTTTGATTCGGATGAGGAGATTAAAGCACACGGATCTCAATCACAGGTCAGTTATGAGACATAGTAAAGTAACGTAAAAATCAGTGTTCTAGAGTAATAAGTGGTAACCGTCAATAGAACCAATTCTAAAATTATTCTGTATTTATATCTCGACAAATTATTTTTCAAGGATTTTTTTCAATGACTTTTTGTTGTAATTTTTTAAAATAGTGCAATAGTAGTATTACCATTAATCCATTTCTTAGCGAATTTTTGTTCAATCTGAAATTGTTCTGCGTGTGTAAATGTATATACCAGTTAAATAATTCCAATGACTTTTCATGCAATTATTTGTGGCTTTTTGATGAGTTCTTATTATTAATTCATACCTTTTTGTCACATTTATCCGGGCTATAGCGTATTATTATGAAAAAATTTTGCTTGAGCTAATCACAGGGAAAAAAGTTGCAAATTCGAGTTTTTTATTTCTGAAAACAGAGAGTACTACGAAATCTTAACTTCATTGGAAAAATTTGATGAATCAAAATGCATATTGAAAATAGTTTATTCTAAGAAATCAGTAAACTTTGAGGATATAATGAATGAATTCACCTGTAACGAATAAACTAAAATTCATATTGTGCCAAGTTTAGCTTCAGATTTTCAGTTAAAACAAATTAATTCAGTGATTCCAAAAGATTCGTTACATACAAAGTTAACTGTTTTTCTTTTACCTTTTCAGCCACGTTTCTTGATGATCATTATTTATGATTGAAATTTAGTACTGAAAAAAACATTTTCATGTCTTTTAGTAAGAATTAAGTTGTTTGGCTAACAACCGAACTGTTAATTTTGATTCTTTTTCAGGTGGAGTCTTATAGAGACACATTTAGGAGGTTGGACTACGGTGATGACGTTGAAGAGAGTGAAAGTGATGAATTTCACTTCAGCTGATTTTATTATATATGTATTTGTATGTACTCAAATTTTTTATAGCCACATTATTCTTCACGGAACACGGAAATATCATTTATTCACCGGACAATTAAAGGAGCCCTCATCGAAAAATATTACATTCAAGTGATTTAGTTGGATAATATTTTAGTGGTAAGTTGTGCTTTGTGGACTTTTCATTTGGGAAATCACCCATATTTCAATCATTTCTGATGCTAAACATAATATTTTCATGAACGTATCTCAGCAACTTGTAAAATGCTACAAGTTAGTCAGTAAATTCAAATAGAACAATATTTCTAATATGACAATATGTTTTTATTTGAATGACTTTTTACGTAGTTATCACTTGATTATAGCCGAAAAATTAAAACATCATTAACCGAAATGTTCTAGGGTTCTTAAAATGCTCTGATGATTCCAACTATATTGCGAAACAGTTATAAGAGGTATTATCATTGAGTCGGAACCAAAGGTTGGCTTGAGTAAAATTTGAACGAATAATACTCGGTGAATCAATGCACTGACATCAAAATCAAACGGGTGCTAATATGAAATATTAACTAATATTAATTGATACAGAATAGAAGGATGCAGAGACAGTAATGAGTGAAGAAAGAGTGATGTAAAGGTTTAAAGAGACAAATATTGTAATACCCAACAACATAGACTGCATGCATGACTCAAGAACTACTAAGGGAACAAAAACGCAAGACAGAAATACACAAAATATCATATTATTAGTTCATTTCATGTGATACCGAGAATGAATCTTGACAATACAATGAAGATAAGCCATATTCATACGAGCCAAATTTAAACAAACATAATTGAAAATGCACGTATACTCTAATACAGAGCACAGTGCAGTAATCATTTCCTAACAATTATTTTGCAGCATTAATGTCATTATTCTAAAAACTTTTTCTAAACTGAACAATGAAACCATCCAAATCGGACAGTTTACTATCAAGTGCAGAATGTCCAACTTAAGGAGGTGTCCAGATATAAAAAAGTAGCAAAAATTTTTGGATTTAAAAAATTTATTTGTTACAGTCGAATATCTAAAGCACAATATGACAATTTAATTTTTAGGATTGAAAATTTATTCAGAACTGTTTTATCCAACGTTTATTTTAATATTTAGATATTTTAATCTAATTAAAGCAATTTCATTGATAGCGGATATTTTCTAATTGCTATTGGCAAATGCTTACTTGAGTTGTACTGTACTGATATTCTGAATGAATCAATTTTGAAGATGGAAGCTATTTTAAAGCAAAAACTTTAAGGTAAAAGAAATCTTATGCTTCTATGCTTTACCATGCATCTTAGTACTACCTTTATAACAAAATTAAGGCAACTCATCTACTTGAGAAATTTACCGATGCCATGTTGTCAACAAAAAAATTATTCATCACCATTTCATTGAAGTACCATATATTACCCAAATGTTAAATATTTAAGTACTATTCACAAAAAAATACCATTATATAGATATGCAAAGATGTATCATGAACGTATTGAAATGTTACAGGAAAAAAGGAAATGCCTTGATGCTCAGATCCCAACAAAACAAAAAATATAATATATGAGAGTAGGCTGATAATAAAAAAAGTAATGATTACAAGTTTAACAGTAAAAAATGCAAGTGAATCACAACCCTGCTAAAAAAGTGCAATGCAACAGAAAAAAAACTTATCATCCCATTATGTACAAAAAGTATTAGAAGAAAAGATGAAAAGCCAGTTTTGGTATTGCAGAATTAAAGATGCAATTACACCACCCCCTCCCTCAAATATTTTTGCTATTTGATGTTGTAAGTTACATGGAAGCAGATTTAGAACTTTATTTTGTTGAAGTAACATTGCTTGTTTAAAAGTGTACCAGTAAAAAGTAATATAATTTGATTATTAGTAGATGACAAAATACATTGCTAAAGAAAGTGTTAAAAGTAGAAAGTTTTTTAGAACAAGCTTGCTCTGCTCCTTTGTCAGTACACTGCAAACAGTATTTTTGTAATTGACTAAATTCTGAAACAGATATATCTGACAGAAAAAATTAAATGTGCTGTCAAGTAAGGTCATTGTCAGTATGTCAGCAAATTTACCAGCAATGAAAACACACTGCCCATTTATGGACTTTTGAGGAGGATATGCATGTAAAATTAAAATAGTAAAGGAAATCAATATGCTTGGTACATTTGTATATAATGTAGTTTTCAGCTAATGTAAGAGCAACAAATATTCTATAGAGTGCAGTGGAAAGAGTGGAGTAGGGCAAAAGTGACAAGTACTACTGAAGAACACTATTTACTAACAGCATTACTAAGTGTAGTGTATTCCTATGTAGCATATAAATTAGAAACAACAGTCTATACTTATGTTGACCTAGCACCCTTATAAATCCACCAGTTGGGATATTTCTTTTACATTGCCACTTTAGTTTCAATTAGGTAAAGTTGGTGCATGGGGATTATGCATAGAATATTGATGTACACTCTTGGAGTAATAAAAAAAACACATGAAATTTGAGATTTAAAAGCAAGAGAGTCTAACAGAATATGCAGTATTGAGATGGATTTCTGAGATAATATAAAATATAAACTAAGTTATAAAATATTACAATGCTTGTGGTGTTTTACAATCAAAATAAGAGTATAAGTTCATTCAATGCTGTTCCTCAAAAGACAAGTGTGGGTTGTGTATGAGTTTGGTCGTATGTTCTTGAAAAACATTATGACTCTAATTTGCTTCAAGATGAGTACAGAGGATGCCAAAGGGCTCAAAGTGTTGGGTAGAAATAATAAAAAGTATCATGGCTCTGCTCTGAATGACAATATAGTGTAGCCATTACTCAACATCAGGGGATATGTACTGAGTTTTGCCTCCAGGTCATTAGTCAAATGACATTTATTGTTTTTGACTTGATTAGGTTGTAGATTCAAACTGATATGATCTTCATCTATATAATTTAAAGACAGATCAAAAAGGGTTTTTTCCCAAAATATAGGTTTTAGTATGCCCTTCCTTTTTTATCAAAAGTTTTACACCTAAATTAATGTTAAAAAAACATAAGTAGGATACTTATAGTGCTAAAACAAAGTAGAAACTAACTTACAGGCAGAGGTAGATGTGTAGCCTCAATTTTGAAAGCCCACAAGCTTTAAAGTAGATTAGACATGCTCATCAAATAGGGATTGATGTTTGTTAATATACCAAGGGATCACTTTCTAACACCCTTGTGGGAATGGAGAGCACTTGCTCAAGTTCCGTGCTGATATAATTAGAAAATATGTGCACTTCCTAAGAAATACCTAACCACTTTGTTGGTACAGATATATGGAAAGTGATAGATTTGTGATATCATCTTGTAATACAAGAAATCATCACAATATTTTCCAAGAAGAGCACAATTTCATAACTTTCTGGTTGAATAAAAAAATGTTAACCTAAATACTGAGTATATGTATGATACCTTCTTGTGAAAAAGGTGCTTGTTCTAATTAAGCTTGCAAGTTTGGCGGTCAATAACCTCTTAAACTTTGAAATCAACAGGAATACCAGGGTGTTAGAATGTAAGAAGAAAGATATAATAATATAATATATTAGTATATACCTTATGTGCTGATGATGAGGCTCTGTCAAGGAGGCAAAGTTTAATGTGTAGCAGAGAGCAAACAAACAGTAAAACAAAAAAGATTTAGTAAAATACAGCAGTTTATTAAAACTTGAGAAAATTGAATAAAAACATAAGACTGAAGTAATAAACATATTTATGATAGCTCCTGCTGTATACCCCCTTGAAGTGTCCTTAAAACTGGCTCTTTGGTAAATCTCTTAGTCCATAAATAAACCCATACTTTTCATTAGTAGGCTTGTGATTATTCTAGAATTAACTAAAATATTGCTTGAAATTAACTTTGGTGGTAGTAAAGCGGAGTAATTAAAAGATAGGCTGAATAAAGCAAGGTTATAGGATTGATGACAGCTCTAGAATAATATCCAATCAGTGAAAAGCAGAGTTTGAAGTACTGTGACAGACGGTAAAAAGGAGTTTGAGAATCTGACCACTGTTGAAAAGGTACGATGACATTGAGGATGTGTAAGTAAAAAATAAGTGAAGAATTTTCCGCAAAACCACAAGGAATGACACGTGGCATTAAACGAGGGTGTTGAACAAATAAATCCATTCAAGGACTATAACAAAGGTATTGACATACAGGATTGGTATAAGAGCAAAATCGGGATGATAGATGCAATGTGGTAAAAGAGATGAAAAGTAGGAAAAGCGTAAGCAAAATGTAATAGGAACATAGGCAAATATATTTGAACAGTTATGCCATAACAGTTTATAGAGATAGCAGGACCAGTAAATATCCTAACACATGATCATTGCACAAAAACTCAGTAAAAACTGATGAGTCTTATTTTTTAATGACCAACAAATCCGTTGGTGATTGAAAAAATACTTATATAGTTCTTGAAGTAATTGAACTAGATTTCATTTGTTGCCGCTAATGGGTTATACTTCACAAAAATTATTTACATGTAATGCGCATGGTAGAAATTTTTCTTGGTGCATGTTATACTATATGTTACTGAATGAGAATTCAATTCTAACCAATAGAAAAAATTAGGGACGCGTTAAAGTAAGTTATAATGAAACAACTGCATTCTCCCTTCTGCTGTAAGGAAATGTCATCATCATTGAATATTATTCTGGAGCAATCTTAAGTTCGCATTCAATTTTATATGATTCAAAATTAATATTACTTTCTTCTTCAAATTGCCACCAACGAAAGCAATTTTGTTTCACATGTCCAATTTTGACTCCAACGGAAGGTCACAGTCATGGAAATATACACTAAAAATGCTATTTTTCGAATAAATATTTAGAAAATTTAACCTGACTTTTTGTTCCGGACAAAATTCCGGGGTCATAATAGAAAAGCATGTTTCACACAAAAAATAGTACAACAAATAATGTTAAAGGATGCATACAATTATCAACTTATACACGAATGCTTTGAATTATGAAGAATCGAAATACTGATGTTAACTCTAAATGCAGAATGGTACTTTTAAAAGGAAATAGTAAAATTTCGAGTATTTTATCTATTTTTTAGAGTACTAATTGCACTCACCCACTCTGCATAAATATCATTCTCTTGTGACACCTGTCCGTATGTATTTCTCTCCTCATTAGCTTGGAAAAACCCCTCGCAAGTATTAACTTCACTGTTCCCAACAATATCTTCTCCAAAATAGGCTGTTTTCGCCTTTAATTTTCCATGTTGCATATACTGAGATTCTATTTCACAATGTAAAAATCCCTCATCGCGAGCCATATTAAAAATCTGTGGTAGACTGCAATTTCTAGGTAAAAAATATACAATATTTTTCGCAGCTATTTTGGCTGCTTTAAATATTTCAAGGCCATTTAGAGGGGGGGTAAGCATGGTAGAGAGATCAAAAGTGGTAGCATTTATGTAATCTGGGCCGCCCCAAGGGGGAGAGAGGAAAACAAGATCAGCTTTACCATTAATTTTTGGCAGGATTTTCATAGCATCTCCGAGTATAAATTCGATTCGATCCTGCAAAATTTGAAATAAGCAGAACGATAAGATGTCTAGGAAGAGCTCTGCTCTTTTCCACTTATCTTGTAAGGCATGAAAGGTCACAATTTGTCAGCAACTGAATATCTCTAATATTTCACCTTCACCAGCAAATAAAGGATAATCTAAACCAATGAAATATGGTGTGACCTTTGAGAACTTTATTACACGTAGTACTGCACAATAAATCAGGCACTAGATGTGCCCAGCATAAAAGTTTGGCTTTCAAAAATTAATTTTAAAGCAGTGAAGAATTGGCCCTAAATTAACCTTCGGACTGTTCATACGAAGGAGCAAATGAGTAGAATTAGCCATATTAAAAGACGAAACTACAGATTTCACACATAGGTCATCCTGACAGTTCGGTTCATTTTCCGGACAGTTGAATACAGCCAAAGCTAGAATTTTATCTTGCATTCACTTTATTTTAAAAACTAACAAGTGCGTGCACTAGATATCAAGAAGACAGGTAATCTTGATAGTTCATTTCATTAACCACAGAGAACGAACCATTGAAGATGAATATATATATATATATATATAATCACTCATAACGTTGCCAATTTCACCCAAATTAACTTAAAATTTATTTAAATCAGAATGCCAATTCGGTTCCAGTAATTTCATCGGAGCATAGGAATATATGACTATAAGGCTACAGAAACAAAATTCAAAGTGCAGAATAGGTAACTAAAATTTTAAGCCTTTGTAACCTTTCAGGTATTATTCTGAAATAACTATGATATTTCAACGAAAGGAAACTTACATATTATGAGCTACAGAGTCATCAAAGCATGTGTTTGGCCATTTAAATCCTAAATTGTTCGTTCTTAAAATCCTTGTTATAGTAGCCGTGAAGTATTAGCTTAATTTTGGGCCTATAAAAAAGTTTTAGTGAAAGTGCACAGCAAGTCATTGAATTACTTTAAACCATTTATACATTCATATATTATTCTGGAATATTACCATTTAACAAATATGAACTCAGCATAAATTGAAAAGTCATCAGAGCTTTTGTTTGCAGTTTTGAATCCTCTCATTGATGACACACATACTACTTTACAATTCTTCTTTTTCAGTGACATTTTAGGATAAGAATTAAAGTGGACTATGAGAAAAATAGCAATTTTACCTGTACGCCATAAATACAAGCATTGTGCCTCGCTGCATCAATTTTAACTGGATCGATATCAATTGCAATCACAAAATGGGATGTGAGAGCGAATTGAATAGCATTTCCTCCACAGCCAGCAAATGCATCAACAATAACATCAAATCTATAGTAATATATGCAATATTTAGTTTTAAATTTGGTATACATTACATTAGGGGGAAGAAGGTAGGATGTATAAAAAATTTATGCAAAGTTAGGAATTTTTATTTGGGGGGGAGGAGGGTTGACTATTTGATTCTTACTTTGTCTAGATAAATGCTGCAACTTTGTTTTTTCCTAAGAAAACTCATCGAGGTTGAAAGTTCTAAATTCATCAATGACCTTTACTAGAACTTTTCCTGTCCTTTGTGCAAAATGAACAGAACAGAATGCCACTCAAAAACTGATTGTGGTCCCATTCCTGCTTATCATATTTTTATGTCAGAGCATCATGTTTGACACCTGCTAGCCACCCGAAGCCTTCCTCCCCATGTGAATTTAAATCCAAAATTATGGCTTTTATTTATTTGCTAAATATGTTAGCACCTGCATCGCTCTGCAGTATGACGGCTGATCAGTTCTGGACTTACACTATACCAACCTTCTGCATCCATCTTTATGCCTTTGTCGTAGAGACTCCAAAATCGATATCTCTGAGCCCAATATTTGTTTGGCACATTAGCTAATTGGCTTTTCTCCTTAAAAATCTTTGGATTTGTTGCTCTCTGTCTCTTGGCAGATTTTTTGTTAGCCTTCATTTTTCTCTTATTGCTAATGAAATTATCTGGATTGATGAATCAAAGAAAAATATTTAGAAAATAATTTGTTAAAATGGCAAAAATGAACATGAGGCTTTTAATCAGGACATAGTCAGATTGCAACAGAAATGAACCACAAGGTATGATCATCACATTTAATTGACATTTATGAATTGTAGAGAAAAAGCTTTTAGGTTACTACATATTCAATATTGTAAGGTAATACTCAAGTGCTGGCAGTGCACAGTGCTCGTTCAAAGGCAGTGTACAAACAATTCTGAATACCAACTATTGGGGATAAAAATCTTATAAGCATTCACAAGCAGTACTACATGAAAGAGAATTTTTTTCGTTTTTTCCTAGATTTTTATTACTATTACTTACTCTATTTTTCAACTCAAATTAAGGTACATGTAATTTGGTTAATAAAAAGAAAACAAGAAAAAATTACATAAAAATACTATTAATTTTGTTGTACGTGATCCTAATGCCAAACAGCTTCATTTAAATTCACCACTTCTCTTAGTACACTAAATCATACCCTCTACCGATCCTATCCTATAGGGCAGTGTGCCAAATCATACGGAAAATGCACGAATATGAAACTACCTCGAATTCAGCACGAAAAACCGCGGAATTTGGATATTTTCGAAAATCGACCAAATCCCACCAAAAATTCAACCTAATACCACAGAAAATTAACCAATAAAAACGCAGACTGGACAATATGCTGTTCTAAGCATATTTCGTTGAACTCTTTATTTTCAAGATTTTTGTACATTATTGCAATATAGCACGAAAAATTGCACAATATGATTTCATTTTGTCGAAAAAGTTATGATTAAGAAAAATAACTTTTGCCACATATTATATATGACAAACCTGGAAATAAATCGAGCAGCTCATCATTACATTTGTCAATCGCGTCCGACATCATATCGAGCAACATCAATCTAATCCACTCTCTTCTTTCCATTTGGCGGTCATAGACGTCATCAACCAGAATCACCTTAGTCAATAAAATTCCTTTGTCTCGCGAGTTGGGCTCTCTTAAGTTCATTATTCACTTGGTCGCAAAAATAATATTAATGCAAAAAATGTATCAAGTACGTAATCAATAATGCTAAATTTTCCGATATGATTATCAATGAGTTATGGAAAAACAATTTAATCACGACACAATATTGAGTCGTACTAGTTTTCGTGTTTATTATTAATTACCATAGAAATTATTGAAATTGAGATTTGGCGCCAAAATTTTTACATTTCTATATAATTCAGTGAGCATGTCAACATTGTTGCAGGAGCATATTATTTTCTTGCTTTGCGTGGACAATGCGGCGTATTTTTTTATCAATTTTCGTTGAAAGACTTTGAACCCATACTGTGCAAGTCCATGGACTTTGTTACTGAGAATTTAAAGCAGAAGATATTATCTTCCGACGACGTGAAACATTTTTTAGCAAGTCATTTTTCTGTAAGTATTTCAAGTAAAGCTTTGCAGTAAAGTTAATTTTATAACCATTTTACATTTAGTCGCCGCTTACGGAGCTCATAGAAAATTTTAGCGACTTTTAATATTTTATATTGGTATCATTATGATGTCGAATGAATTTTACTAAAGTACAAACGAATCATCTTTCAATGACCTCTTTGCTCTTTTCATCATCTCACAGGAAGCATGTGCAGCGTCTGGCACTGTATCCTACAATCATGACAACTTTCAAGATGTCGATCCAGCTCAATTTGTGAAATCTTTTTTAAATTCACTGCGTGAAGAAAGCTCGCATTTTTTAGGGGAGAATATTGACTACACATTGGTAGAGAGCTCTAATCGATCATCAACCAATAATTTTGACGTTACAAGCAGCTCCGATTTCCCTGCTCTAATTTCATCTTCCAGTTCAAAAACAAAAAGCAAGATAGAACCAATTCCACTGGCCACAGTCGGCAAAAAATTATCAAATTTGAGAAGAGAAAAAATAAATGGTGCTTATGCTAGCAAACAAACGATTGATTCAAAGTATGCTGTCAACCAGAAAGAGAACTTAACTGTCGTTAGATCTATTTCTACTAATAGTTCTCGTGAAATTACAACTGAACTTCAATGCATGAGAAATGATGAGATATTTCCAATATTAATGGATTTAGCAGATATATATGCATTTATCATCTCTAATAAGGTAAGAAATATTTCCTACTGCAAAATGTGCTGTCTGCTTACACATCTTTTCAAATATAGTTTAAGCACCTAGAATTCTTGTCTATGGGACAGCATGTACTGTGTAAACTATTGATACTTTATCTGTAAAATGACATTTATATCGTTTGGACCATTAAGAAAGAGGATTTTAATAGAATGTCTTTTCATATCCTTCATTTTCATTTGGGAAAGGGTGAGGCTCTTCATTCAATGTGGCTGTTTTTAATTATTACGGAGCTTTATGACCTAATAGAAATGCCTTTTCCAAATTGTTTTATTCTTGGTGGTCAATCAAATTCTGCTGGTATTATAATTATTAATACCCCTCTTTCACTTCTTCAAAATTCACTTTCATTTTGTGAACCAATCATAGAATTCATTTTTATGTAATTTGAAAATTTAGCGATAAATTCACTGATTCCTAATTTTTATATTTTTCAGATCGCTCCGAGTCTTTATTCTGAACTTGGTCTTCTTTTCAGTTTGTTAAGCGTTCCCAGTATTAAAGAATTCAACCAAATTTTTGACCTGGATACAAAATGGTATTTTTTTCGAAAAAGTGAGGATTGTCATTTTTTTGCGCTCAAATGCATATTTCATCTAGGAGATTTGTTACAAAATGTTGGTCCTATTTTGAGGAAAAAGCTAGCATCACTACCTATTTTAGTAGCCAATTATCCTAGCTTAGTAAAAAAGTTGAATGCAATTGAAGATGATGAAGAAGAGTTGTGCATTGTCAATGGCCTCGGAGTTACCCAAAAATTTGTGTCTTGGGTTGAATCTGAAGATAATAGCAATAATCACAGGTAAACTGAAATTTACTTCTTGCTTCAAATAATATACTTCGTCAACATTTCTTATGTTCCATAAAATGTGTTATACCCTTTTTCATTTCCTTTTTAGGCATCCGGAACAAATGCGATTGTACAATAATCGTCAGTTGACAATTGATTCGTTTGCATCTACTATACGCGAATTTGGTCGACTAAGAAAAGGAATGGATGACACTGGGGGATGTTACACTCTAAGGGCTGCAGCCTTAAATGTCATTTTGAACTTAGACCCTAGAAATATGAAATGGTTTTCTGAGCATTTCATGCAGCAACTTTTGGTGCGTATTTCTCAACCTTGATAATCAGCAAAAATATGCTTTTTCTATACATATCTTTCTTCTAGTACAATGTACCTTTTTTCCATGAACATCTTTTTGCTAGTATAATGTACCTTTTTGCTAGTACTTTGTATCTCTTACTAGTATTGCATCATTTCGCTAGTGTCTTTTGTGCCAGTACTTTGCACTTGTACTAGAATATTGCATCAATTTGGTATCACTTTGAGCCTTTTTACTCGTACCTTGCATCTTGTAAATTCTTCGCTGCTTTTGCTAGTATTTTCCAAAAGCCATATCATGTCAAAGCTCAGGTTCAGATATTTGGATATAATGAATTTGGAATATTATATATCATTGTATCCGAAATTTGTAATGTAAATATTATTCAAGTAAATCAAATTTTTCTAAATATTGACAGGATATTGGAATGGCACCAGTTGAAGAAACAGATGAAGAATTAATGGCATTAACTGATAAAAAGCGCTTGCAGTCATTAAACCGGCGGTTAGCTGAGCCTCCTCGTAGCATCCATTCTGGTTCAAACAGAGAAAATCGGAAGAATAATTCAGTTTCAGTCAAAAATTCTGATGATAAACATACTCAAAAAGGCAAAAATTTGAGGGCAGTTGCATTTAATTCGAATAGAAACTCAATTGAGAATCAGCCTTTCATAGAAATAAGCAAAAAATCAACCTTGAAATGGCCCGATTCGGACCCTGTTGGTGTCCTACCTCCTAAAAATGAAGCTAAAATTAAGCCATATTCTAAAGGAAGAGATCAATCTTTGATCGAAAGTGAGAAAAAAACAAAATGTGGGAATTCAGACCCGAATAAGTCTCCACGTGTGAAGCAATCAGTAGGTATGAGTATATTCAATCAGAGAATAGAATTACTGGTCTTGGAGAATTTTCCTGGGGGTCAAGAATTTTTTTTCAAGTTCATCCGTGCTGCGGATTCTTATTCATTGAATATACATTTAGCACGAACGTTTTCGAAAGAAATTTCTTTGTGCCAGAAAGAAATTTCTGATTGCAAAATACTATCCAGTCGTCCATATATATCTGCTTGCTTGGCTCGTTTGAAAACTGTAGCAAAATTTTTGGGGGTTTTACACTTTGGTACTTTTTGGGTACTTTTCGAAGAGGATACTTTTCCTTTAAATGGATTAAAATATTCTTCTGATTGTATTGAAAATTCAAAATTTCTTGAATTTGTGCACATGGCTCTCGTTGATGCTTGGAAAAATTGTTCTTTGTGTGGGATTATTCCTTGGGTTGTGGACTATTTATGCATGGCACAATGGATGGACGGACATTTAATGGACCCCATAACAAAGATTTTATCCTTTCTACTGACAATACGAATGAAAATCGGAATGCTAAATACACCTCTGTCTATCATGGTATGTCTTGAAGTTGAGAAATTGATGGAATCACTGAATTTGAACATAGATACAATTCAACTTGTAAAGAATATGCAAATTCGAAAAGATTCAAAGGGTACCGTTGATGATATTTTTGTTTTCACCCCAAAAATCATTCAAATATGCTGTCCATGCATAATGGAACTTGTTTCCTTACTGGACCAAAAAGACAATTCGGATCGAATTGGAAATATTTCTGCGAGTCGAAAGGTTCTCAAAACAATTAAACCGATCAATGTCACATCAGAAATTGACGAAAATGAGAAAAAGAACAGTACTATTGAATCCATTAATGCCTCGAAAAGCTCAAGAAAAGTAGTCCAGCAGGCACTAATTGATGTCTTTTTCAAGTCCAATCCAGAACTACAACGACTAGTTGATTTTTGCACAACAAATGTTGTTAACAATGCTTGTGAAGAATCTGTTACCTTAGCACTCAGCGACCTTGCAAATTTAAGTGATTATGCACTTGAAGATATGAACAGTCATGCTGAATTGGCCAATAATATTGTTGCAAACGCTTCTACAAGTGCAGAAAGTATTGCATTATCTCGAATAAAACCAATTATCGAGTTATTGGCACCTCAGAATATAAATCAGAGAGTTTTAATTGCAGTGGTAAATTTGGCTTCTCAGCGTGCTGCAGTGGCATCACGTACCCGCACCGAAAAGCTTGCAAAATTAGCTGTTGAAAGGTCAATTTCTCAGCTTTCAAAAAAAATTCTCAAAGCAAAATTGGACAATTTTTCAGTTGAATCTTCTTCAAAGTCACTTCAAGTTACATTGGCAGATAACTTCAATTTAGATGCAAACAAAACTAGTACAGAAAAATCATTTGTAGAAGAAAGTATGCAAAAAAGCCATAAGTTTTATTCAGCTAACAAGAATGAGAAAAGTACTTTTGAAAGGTCACAAGAACTTAGTTCATCAATTGAAGAGTGCAAATTGATTTTAAGTAAACTGATTCAATTATCCAATGATCTGTTGCTTTTAAAGCCCGACCAATCGAAAAGTTTGAGTTTGAAAAAGAATATCGAATCTTCTATCGAATGTTTAGATTTCAAGCTGTCATCCTTTCAAAAGTCTAGGTACAAAAATGATGATTCAAATTTGAAAGAAGATATATCTCAAGATTTTTGGATTTCAGAACAGTATTTGAGTATTGAAAAAGACTTGCATACAATCCCTGCAGAGTCACCCTTACCAGCATCATTCTTGAAGAAGCATCATGTTGCGAATGAAAGGTCAAAATCTATGATGAGAAGTAAAAATATGGGAAACGATGAGTTCAAAACGATTGAATGGGAAATTGCACATTTTTTGTCATTTTTTACAGAGATCGGTCGAGAAACTATTCGAGCAGCAGCCAGGAAACTTCGAATAGAACATACCCCTGAGTGTCTGGTATCTTTGTTGATTGAATTGGACCCAAATAGAGACCTTATTGAGGAGGAATGGGGGACAGTCTTGAAAAAAGCAGTTTATATATTGCAAAGACTTAAATTTGGACTAAGTCTGAATGATTTATTCTTAGCTGAACAAATTAATATATGGATTAATGAACAGTTTAAATAACTCCAAGCAGCTCATATTGTTAGTGTAATTTTAAAAATCTAATTCTATTTATTACGCATACATAGTAAATTTGAGAATTTTCAGAGGTTAAAAGAATGTAAAACATAAATTTTTTCAAATATTTTACTTATAATTCGAACTTTATACTTTGGCTTTTGTTGTAATTCCATAAGTTTCTAATAGTTCTAAGTTAAAAAGTCAGTATCACCAATGGTCATATGTTTTTAATCAAATATTTTTGCCTACTTTTCCAAAAGGTTAGGCTGAAATCCTGAATTACAAAAAAAGCATCCAAGAGATCTTTATTGAGCATAAATGACCTGCTATATAGTAACCCCAGCTGAATTGTACACCTCTTTATCCTAGATACTTTTCAGAACGTATACTACTGTTTTTGTTCAAATGGACTTCAATAACCTGAACATGTGTATATGAAGAACAGCTGAATTTGTTACCTTCGAATTGTAAATGTAGCTTAGATGAAAGAAATAGATATAAAAAGAAAGCTACGTACAATAAAGAGGATGCACATATAATCCTTACCTATGCAGTTTGAAATGTCTCCAAGATAGGCGCAAAAAGTAATATTCTGAAAATTAATTGTTCCTTTGTCATTAAAATGCGATGAAAAGAACAGTTTTTTGATACTCAAAGGTTAGATAGATTATAATGCTGTTAGGTTCGATAGTGCTATGGGCTTAATTTTTCGAAAATCAAAGATGAAACAAAAAGTCTAATAACTCCCTCTTTAAAACAATCTAGATGTTGCAACCCGAAATAAACACTTTCTTATCCACCACTGAATGTCCAATTTGGCAGGTTTCACTGTACATTATTTAAATTTAGCCAAAAAAATTCAGCTATTATTCAAAATATCATTTAAAATTCTGTTAGAAAAATATACAAAATGCAATACTTGTTGAAGATTGGCAAAATCTATTAATCTGATATCTTTCGATTAGCATTCCATGCTACTTATTTTACGAATCAAAAAGCCACAAAGTAAAACAGAAGCACCAAAATCACCACTGATATTGCAGCAAAAATATTGTCGCCCATTGAACCTTTTTGATTAGCTAAATTCGGCCCTACTCGATTCGAAATGGGAGCAACTTGATTTGAACTGCTATAAACAGGTCCATTACGGATTAATGGTCTTCGATTCGTTCGAGGAGGACTTATGTGAACTGAATTGTGTGTCAATTGAACTGAACTAGATATATTTGGAATCGATTCAGAACCTGTTACAATTGAGTTGCGGGTAGTTTCAGCATTCTGAGATATATTTTGAAATGAATCAGATTCTAAATAATAACCAGTATGAACTGAACTGTGAGTTGAATGTGCTGATTCAGATAAACTTTGAACTGAATTCGGTCTAATTTCATCCAAAACGAGTCCTGCTTGTGTAGATAACATTGATAGAACTCTGCTATTGCTATTGATTTGCTGTTGAACTGAATCATTCTCCTGATCTGTTCGAAGTGGCTCAACCAGTGATATTGAATCATTTGAACCATATTGATTAGCACCGATTAAATCAAATCTATTTTGCTCTAAACTGCTTTCATCTAATTTTTGAATTAATTCGTGCAAATTTGATTTCATGTGGGTTGATTTTGGATCAAGTAAGTTTGAACTGTTCTGAGTGACTCTACTTTCAGTTAAGGAACATAGTGGTTCATTTTTTGATTCCTTCTGATGTACATGCAACACAGATTTTAGAAGGTCTGCAATCTTTCCGCATTTGGGACAACATGATTCTTGTGATAAACGAGCCAATCGCCTGTAAGAAAGAATATAAATGCGTACATAAATAAAATAAAAGTTTCTATGTGCAGTTTCATTTGCAAACTTTCAGATTTCCATAAAATCTTTTATTCTCGAGAGCTTTAAACGTATGAAGAGAAACGTCTCAATCAAAAAAATGACCCCTTCGAATAAAAATAATTGCTTTATGGCTGAACCATTATGAAAGGTTTAGAAAATACTTTTTCAAAAGAGAACTATTTTAAAAATAAATGGAACCCATTTGGAAATCCTGCATAATGGTTGCCATACCTATTGCAAAGTAACTGCTTATTTCTACATAATAAGAAGTTAATTCATCAATCCTGCTATTGTAAGTGATTAAATTACCTTTAAATGTTCAAAATGGATTCGAACAGAAGAAAATTAGTTTAAAATATTATTTATAAAGATGAATAAAAATAAATTCAGGTTATAATAGCAATACCTTCGTTCCTCTGGTTGTCTATCTAAACCACCAATACCACCACCAGCCTTTGTCGGGAAAAAAGAAATCAGTGCTTCTAGAATTAATCGAATACCCCATGCTGGTTGCCATGACTGCGAATACCAAAAAATATCTCATCAAAAGGAATCATTTTTTAGCCAATAACTATTTCTTTCCCTTGAGACCTATGGGATGGCAAAAACTTGATATGCAGCGGTCTTGAAAAATTCAGCAATATCTGAAAACATCAAGCTGAACTTGGATACAATGACTTTTTAATTTGCTTGTTGACAGTGAAAATTGGTTAAAAGCAATTTTTTACATCTGAAGTTTACTGTATTTGAAAAAGTAAGAATGAAAGGCCCAAATAATAATATAAAATGACTTTATAAACACTAGTAACTAATAAAACATTCATACTCTGTGTCCTTTAATCCAATATTGAATAAAACGTTTCATATAAATTATATTTACTTCAAAAGAAATATTAAATTCTATTACATTCATAGCTTTATAGAAATTACAATCATGAACACGAGACAGGCATGCAACAAAGTAGTACATTATGAAGAAGACTGAAATATGCATCTACAGTGGCAAGCCGTTGGACGCAAGTTACAAATAGATACTTTCGTGTCAGCTCATAGTTCAACGTACAGTTCAGCTCGCTTTTTGTTTTGACATCGAAATTTGTACATATTGAATTTCGGATATAACAAGTGTATGAGGACCACCAATTTATTTTGCTATATTCAAATTCGTCACTTCTGAAAATCTAAAGCTGAATTTGCGATAATATGGCTTATTTGTTTACTTATTAAAAGTGAAAATTAGTTATACCCTAAGTTAATATTTCTTTTTTCGAATGAATGCATTCGATTATAATCGGATTTGACCTACCTCAGGATGATGTGGAGATATTGATAGGCAGATTTTAGTTCCGACACTAAATCGGCCATTTTCAGTGAAAAATGATATTGCTGGAGGCTTGAATGGCCATTCAGGGGGAAGCTGTATTCGACCGTGATATATTCCTCCCTATTAAAAAATTAAAATACAAGTCCAACTTTGAGATTGTTACAAGGCCATGACAGTAATTTTATTTAAGTGACCCGACCAGCTGACTACTAATCCAAATTCGACACTACTTTTCAGGTCATAAAAAACTAAAAAACCTTAATTTTCAATTAAATGAAGAAAATTAGATATCATGACATAATGCTTGAAGGAGATTATTCACCTTAGCTCTTATTCCTGAGTGAAAATGAGAGAAACCATGTAATAATGAAAGGTCAATCAAAGGTTTTAAACTTGACTGTTCATTTATAAATCCGGAGAGTGTGTGTGACTTTCCTTATAAATAAAACGAAACTTTTGACCACTTGCTGTAAGAATTACAATGTTTCACTGATGAAAATAGATTACTTCAATTAATACAAAATTTGTAACTTTTATTTTTAATAATTGCTTTGCATTATATAAAATAAGCTATTATTTCAGGAATAATAATGAGCTTCTCGCTGTACTTACAGAGGTAATATTCAAATATTGCTTAGGGTAGGGAGTTACGCATTTTAAGCATCAATAATTCTGAATATCGCGATTCGTATTAGAACGCAATAATTTTCATGATGTTTTTAGCGCGACAGAAAATGAGTTGTGATGAAAGAGTACAGGCCATCTCTATAAAAATTTTATATAAAACAAGACTACCGACAAGTTAGTAGATAGTAATAAATGGGATGAAGCGGCATCTGCTTGATCTTGAGTACTCAATGAAAACAGAACCTATAAAGTAAATATATGCACTTTTAATCCTGATTTACGACTTCTTAAAAATATTGATAAATAAATGACAAGTGTAAATTGAAAGTAAAACACATGTATTAAACTTCTATTTAATAGACATATATATAATATAGTTCTTCCGAGATTCCATTTACAGAATGAATTCTGTGAGGCATGATTGATGAATCATCATATTTTTCCATTTCGCACAATTATCTAACATACAAAGTTGATGAATTGCTGATTATCATTTCTCATTAGCATTAAAAAATACCTCATATTCTGTGTCAGCAGGTCCTCGAATAGTGAAATGCCAGTCAAATAGATTATCGCAAAGAGGTTCAGCATAATACTGGTCACTCGGCGAGGACCGAATTTCTCTTATATCAGCGTGAATGCGCTTGATCGCTGGATTTTTAGCCGCCATTGATATATATAATACTATGAAGGAATGAATGCGAGAGTATGAGATTTTTTGTTAAATTTTTGAAAGTAAGTCACTGTACACGTGTAACTGGGTCATGAATCTTAAGGATAAATATTTTATTGAAACCTGGGGGTTGAATCTATTTACGTGAGATATAAATCATGTAACGGTATATGCTCGGTACGTAATTAAGTCCAACTCTGTGAATAGCTAATAACTGACATATCGAAATTCATTCGAGTTAAGTTGAAATAAGGTGGCAATTCCAAAAAAAAGTTATTACTTCATTTCAAATGCTTGAGAAGTGGAGCTGGACAAGATAATATGAGCACTGAATGTTACAAAATCCTAGAATTACAATGCAATTTTATTGCTTTTATAATAATCAACTGATGACTTAAAATGGTTGACACATGTAAACCACAAACGCATCTTCATGAGATGGAGTAATTTACGCAGAAATTTTCAAGATGCTGGATGTATAACTAAAGATTTATTATAGATGTTATTTAATGACACACATATCTTTACCATCATTACTATGATAAATACCAGAAGCACAAATTTATTTTAATTTTTTTTTCAATTCAGAAAGCTTCACATAAGACCCAACTTCATCAATAATATACTAGTAGTGCATCAAATACCTACTGAAAATTTTTTCCCTAAAACTATTCCACCATTTCTGCAGTTTACTAGAAGCTTGCAAAATGCTGTTGTACCATTCAAATGAATGCATAAAATATTTTATGAAAATTATAAATGGTAGACACTGTGAACATTATACAATTTTTTGTATTTGTTTTCGGAAATGATTATTGATATTGTCAATAATGCAAGTATTTGTGCTCTGAAAAAAATTTTTAGGAAGAAATATTATTATTTACAACTGGCTCTATATAAGCATATTGATGTATTTTAACCTGTTAGGGTATGCATGAGTTAGCTCCATTCCAATTACTAACGCTTGAAATGTTTAAGATGAAAAACTCCACTAAATGCTAACAAGAAGAACTTTGCATTGTAAGCTGCTGTAAGCAGAAAGTGGGGCTTGAATGAGAACCATAGCTGATGCCAAAAGTTGCTTTATAATACTGTTGTTAACTCTATTGCTAGACATTTGAAAACAGGTTTAAACAATCCACCAGTATCATTTGGAGTGAGTATTTTACACATTAACTGAAGAATCAGGTAAAAAATGTACAATTCAAGGGTACTTTCAATATCCTCATTTAAAACTTTTAACGTGATTGCATTTCCACCTTTTATCAATGCCGTCATAGATGAATTGAGCTTAAGAAATTGCGTTTAAATTCCAAACCTTATTGCATCAATTCAATTACCAAAGTTGAGAGAGCCTATACATGTATGGTTCAACGGGCACATGATCAATTCGTAAATACTACAAAGCATTGTGAAAAATCTTCAGTATGTAGAAATAAATAAAGTAGTGACAGGTCTTCTCTCGGTGTCAGAAATTATACATTTGGTTTTATAGTTGGAGTAGAAAATATTGATTTATTGTATCAGAATTAATGTCTGCACAAATCTACTTCATTTAAATAAAATTCCGAATTGTATTATTAAGTACAATTAAAAATAAATTGGAAAAGTGGTCAACATTTTGAGAAATTCCGTGTGGAATGCAACTCAGAGCAAAACTTTCAATGAAAATTTTTATGGAAAAATTTGAAATGCTCTGAGTTGAAACTGTGCAATATCAAAAATTAAGCGTTGGTCATACAAGCCGTTTGTTTGATGATAAAAAAACGATAAAAGCTGTCAACATTACATTTTCTGACAAAATTTTTTCAAATAGATAAATATATATTATTTATTTAGCTGTTACGAAAAGTCCAAAAGACAGGGCAAATATCAACCAAGAGACAGGGTAAAAGAACGCCACAAACTTTTAATATTTCAAAAATATTTTATCTAACTGCAGGCTGAGTCGACACGTAAATTTATTTCCATGTAGCTACCCCAAGTTACGCGAAGAATTCCAATATTACCTCAAAAAACAAAAAGACATATATTTATATATATATATATATATATATATATAATTCTTGCCTTGTAAAATACATCGCTCATTTTTCTACTATACGTTGCTGAGTCATCGACAAATCCCGTGAAAAATTTAAAGAGTTGAGTATTAAGAAATGTTATTACTGTAATATACACTTGAAAATGCTAGTATTAATGATTTTTCCTCATCAATTATTAATTTTACTATAAGCTCATATGACCTAGTACTCCTTGACATTAACACTAATATACCAGACTGTTTAACTTCTCTTGGCTAGTAGACTGGTCGGGCGAACATGAACAAAAACACCTCCTCGATTCCCTTTCGAAATGCGAACATCTTCATCTAAATAGAGCTAAAAAAGGAAAAAAACTTATTACTGCTCTGCATTACACACCCATGAAAAAATTCCAAGAACAAATCGTAAAAGTGAATACGTTGAATGTTAAATTTTCAAATTGATAACTTTAAAAAATTTAAACAAAAAAACAAGTATGGTGATATCATTTTATTTTCAAAATAGAACAATTTTTAAGGAAAAAACATCAAAAAAATGTCAACTTGCTAGATAATACAGTAAAACCTCTCAAGTTTGACACTTCTCATGTCCAACGACACTCAGGTAGGCTGGATTAACTGAAAAGATGACAACTTTTCTCATAAATTTCTTTGCCCCTTGTATATTTGGACGCCTCATTAAGTTGGATACTTGAGCACTTGACAAAGAAGTGTTCAACTTGAGAGGTTTTACTGTATACAGCACACACTATTTCTATTACAGTGCAAGTTTTGATTTTAAAAATATTGTAATGCTGAATACAAAAATATTTAATAAAAATTTAGAAGATTAACAATATAAGATATAATTAAACTAGTTTTAAGTCGACTTTTTTTCTTGCAGGGTGCTAGGGTATATTTTTAAACATACCATATCTAAATACCCTTTTCGTCCTTTAAAGGGTAAAGGAATAAATAGTCTTCCAAGTTTGATTCCTGCCATTGTAATCGTGCTGATAAGCCTATTCTGTTCTGCCACATAAGCCACATCAGCCAAAACCTAAAGAGATCAAGTTACAGCTCAGTTCAGTTCGCCATACTTAAAACAAACCAAGTGTGTATTTTTTACAATTCAGTTCTTCAAGGTAGTTTACATAAGTGCATGGATGAATGTTGATAGGCTCTTAGTTACATCGATACTGTTATAGTATTTGAACTTTGGTAGAATGAGTCACTTAGGGGGTAATCCTACATAAAAATTAAAATAATTCGAAAAATAAGCTGATTGTGCAAAGTGCCAGATGATTGTTTGGAAAGCCATGCAATCATTCTGCAAGTCAGATGGTTGTTCTGAAATTGAATATTGGGTAGCTGTTTCAAGCTGAAGTTTTATCAATCTGACATCTTAAGAATAAAGATTTGTCAGGGAATGAATTCTGAGTAAGGCGAGACTGATCGCTGAATAATACAACTCTGTGCATTTTCAACCTACCTTCCTTTACATTGGAATATGGAGAAGACTTCGACATATTCTTAACTGTATATGCAGCAAACTTGAAATGTAACGAATCTGTCTGGACCACTAAATGAAAATGAATTCGTTAGATCAAAAAATTTGAAGCTGAACTTGGCACAAAATGACTTTTTCAATTATTTATTACAAGTGAAAATCCGTCACATCCAATGTTTACTATATAACATTTAAAATACTTCAGATTATCGATCTGTTTTTTGCATGCCATGTTACAACTCAAATCACAACACATATACAGTTCAGGTCAGTTCAAGCCACATATATTTATACAATACGTATTTCAATTTCTGAGCACATCAGTTAACAATAAGGCCACACTACTTGACAAATTAAGAGTGTTAAACTTGCAGATTAGATTATACTTACATCAGTTTTTAATAGTGTACAGTTACAATTCAGTTCAAAAAGCCAGTGAGAATTAATAAGTTTGGGAATAAAAAGATGATGCTTGCTATATATTTTGGGCATTGTGAAATGTATGTCGAATTGTACTTCATTTGGGTTAGTATTATAATTTTTTCTCAAAACCATTTATTACAAATGATTCCTAAACTGAGCCGTTTTGCTCAGTTTAGGCATATTCCGAATTTAGTGAGACCACAATAGTGAAAATTTTACCTGGATTTTGTTTCCAAAAAGCTCTACAATATTGTGAAAAACCTTTTCTTTTACATCAAAATTGGCAAATCCTTTTTGAAAACTGAACACTTTTTGAAGAGATGGGGATCCTTTACTGTTTCTGCTAAACACCAACTGCCATTCGCCGTCAACCTAATTTTACCAAATACAATAAAATTTATGGTTTTAATAATAACATTTCAAATAAAATGGTAAAAAACTCACATAAAAGTAAAATTAAAATAAATTTCAAAAAAATTAGAAGTTAGCTTAAGATTGAAAAATGCTTGCAATATAAAATGGGAAAAAATTAAAAAATGAAACCTCAACAAACGTGTGGATATCAATAATAAACAAATCATGGAAATAGTGACAGTATTTTTTAGGTCATATTTCACCATGTGATATATATGATTTTTGTTAGCATACGTAACTGAGGGTTATGATCCTTGCAATTGCGATTAATACGTACCATTCTCTTTCTTATTATATTTTGCATATGCATCAATGAACCGAAAAAAATTTACATCCAAAACATTGATCCATTACTAATCTAATGAATAAATGTTCACCGTAGCTTCGATGAATCCTTTTCCAGTTTTTTCTAGCTTGTTGATGATGGAATCTACTTCCTGCGCGCCAGCTTTAGATTCTTCTTTACCCATACCTACGACCACAAAGAGTTATTTTATCTCTTAGTAATATATATATTATGTCATAGTCAAATTGTAATATCTCAAAACGTGTGAAGTTATACAGTACAAGTTTACGTCGGGAACTAATATATATATATATAAATATAGTACAATAGCTCACTACAATATAAATCAATAATCTATAAAATAGCTTGTGAGCGAGTGAGTTCAGGTAACTGAAGCCAATGCAGTGTTTCATGGATTTCATGAAGAAGGAAGATAGATTTTTATATTATTTAACGAATGCGATAGGTGTGAATAACAAAATTTTCCACATATAGAAAACATGTATAATGTCATTTTTAAAACCTGTAGTGGAAACGATTTCCAAAAGTCTCTTCTTATCATCTAAAATAGACGTCGCATTGTCGCTCATAAACATTGTGTTCCTGATATTAACGCAAGAACTTAGAGGCAAAGATCTGCAGCAGGTAAACGATGAAACAGGAAACGCTGCCACTGATATCAATAGTAATAGAGCACATGGGATAAATTTCAGCATTTTGCTTTATTATACAATTAAGTGACTCAATAATTTTCATGCTTAAAATTCAACTATTTCGCCAGTTCACAATTAAAACGCCAATTTGATTTTTGAAATCTTTGCTTTATTTTTACCATTGAAGAAATTACCTTTTATCTTTTATTTTATCAAGACTATATCCAACTAGATGCGACCAACACTGTCCCCAGCATTATTTCCCAAACAATGGTAAGTTATATAAATGTGGTAAAAAATATTTTCAAAAAATTTATGCAAAATTTAGCCTGATCTTTTCCAGGGTCAAGGTAAATAAAGCAACAAATAATCTCTTGAAAAGGTAAAAGGCAATTACTTGTTGCTCAACTTTATCAAATTGGCATATACACATTAGGCAACAATAGAATGTTGAACAGATGCTGCAAAAGCTTGCCATAAACTCAGTTCATTTCTTGCCAAGACATGATTTTAGTATACAGATGTCAATTTTAAACATTATCTTGAAATTTCAAAAGCAAATGATATTTTTTTCTATTAATTAAACAAATTGAAAAAAGTATAAATGTGATTCTACATCAATATTTAACTAGCACTCTAATATAACTGTACTCATTTTATTTTCCATCTTGAATTTTACCTTGTACTCTTAAACATCATCTACATCACTTTCAATTACACACCAATGCACTGGTCCTTCAGGTTAATTTTTAACATGGTGAGTCATTCATATAAATAAATTTTTGCAAAAATATACTTTATATTTGTATATGTACACATATGCTAGGATTTGATCTGTTTTAGTCATGCAGATTTCAGTTTGTGCAATGATCCTTGGCTTATTATATATTTCATATTTGCTGAATAATACTACATATTTTATCAAAAGTAGTACAATATACTGATACAAAGTATATAGATGTGTCAACTTAAATTGTTGACATATGTTCAACTTGAGTCTTGATTCAATTTGTATTTCATTATTTCCATTTCAGTAGTTGAAACAACATTTGTAGTACAAACAGACATTTAAACATATAACACTATATATTACTGCATTGCTAGACGTAAACTCTAGCAACGCAAGACAGACAATTATTCAATCATGTAATGGACTAGTAGTAATTGCGCTGTAGCACTATTTGATTGGCTAAAGTGAGAACATGATGTCAGCAGTCAGAATTCTTAAACTGAGAACAGAAACAATGATGCAGCTAACATAGTTATAGGATTAACCCTTGACCAGTTAATTCCTAATAACATTGTAATGTGTACATTTTCTTTCCTGTTTCTTCCTTGTTAAATTTGACTCCTTGCATACTGGCATTAAATTGCAATATACATTAAACAAGCAAACTGAAACAAGAATAGTAACTAGAAAGAAGAATTAAAAGCGAGACAAGAAACATGTCAAAGAATAGTTGGAAAAAATGAATGTGCATCATTGCATTTCCACCAGTGAGTGGAAACGCAAATTGTAGACAATTTATACGTACAAATTCGATTATACCTAACCGATAACAACCAATATATATATATATATATATACATAAATGAAACATAAGATTGGGCACTCAATGCATATCCTTACCACATTCATGTATTTAAGCAAAAAATGCAACTTAAATCCTAGATCTGAACATAAATCTTGTTGTCATCTTATTGCCTAAATCTACGCTCAGTGTATTCCTGACAACATGCCAAAAAACCAATAAAACAACTGAGTAATCTGAAACAATATGATGTTGTTAGAAACATAAAACACAACTAAGCACAAGAAACTGTGACAGAAATATGTGTATTTATCATACACTAATTGTGTTGATAGAAGTGAGCTAACTTCATCAACACAACAAAATATAAAACCCTACTAGAATCCGTGTAGCCAATTTACTTGGAACATCATAAATGAACACTGACCGCAGCTATAGAAACAGAATTAATCCCTAAGGGAGTTAATTCCTAACAGATGTACATGTTGTGTTTCATAATGATAAAATAGTTTATAATACGATAATGTGTCACCCTAATGTGCAGCACTGAATTATACTAGCCATGTCTAATTTAATTGAAAATGGCAGTTGAAAGCAGATTAGAAAATTCCATTATTCAGATTGTTAGTCAGTAATGAAGATGTAGCCATAAAAACATATATCTGGTGCCATGTGTAAGTTAAATTATACTACAGTATAGTTTAAGTCATTAATACATTACTTTTCAATTTTCTCCACTACTCTATTTTTTGCTTCTCGGATATTACAATTATCAACCATTCATAACGATTAGTGTAGGATTGTATCTATTACTGAAAAAACTTATCTAGTACTCATTTTAATATAATATCTAGTGAAAATCGATAGCTGAATGCAATTTTCACCTTAGAGCCCTAGCCCACCCTATTAGAAAAACAATGCAAGTCGAGAATTTGTTGTTTCCATTATTTTCTGACATAATTATTCTGGACAAGAAAGTTCGTAAAAAATTTTCGTGCATTTTTTTAGAATTGAATTGCTGCAAGTAAAATGTTTACAAACATTTCATGCTTAAAATGCGAGGAAAATTATGCGTATAGATTTTTTATTTTGTCAAGCAATGAAAGGTTTATTTATTTGTCTATTTTGTTTTCCGAAAACTTTGTTTTTTGCCTTTTTCATCTGCTGACTCTCATGACCTTATTTTTTATTACATTCTAAAGATTTTTATCTATCTTTTGATTGGTTTAATTAGTGTGACAATGTCGATGAAATTCTCCATGATGAAAAAACTAAATGTCCTGTCAAATATTACATTGATTAAATTTGACGACGCTGTGTGTCTAAGAGAAATTCCTTTACTTTATTTTGCTCATGGGCGATAAGTGTGATGAGCTGAGGAGAGATGTATATCAAACCAGTAGCGGGACTAAGTTCGAACGACTGTGTGGAATGATGGCGGTAATTATCTCATATGTTATGTCACTTAAATTTGGTAAATAGATTTCGTAAGGAACTTGAAGTACTGATGTCAGTTAAATGTATTAGACAGTTCGTCAATATGGCATCATTTTGGTATTTTGAAATAGAGTTCTAGCTTTATTTTCTCATCGTTTCGTTGGATTTTTATGCGGTTTTCATAACTTGAAATCTTGACATTCAGATTTTATTTGAATTGGTATTATATTATGAATTGAAAGATGTATAACATTCTTAAATAGTGTTCTTAAATTTTTTATACTGATGAAAAGAAAAAACGTGTGATAGTGAAATTTATTTATTAAATCATTTTCATTGTGTTCATCTAAAAATAAATTTTTGTACATAATATATTTTGTATCAGTGCTAAAACCCATTTTTCGACGTTCATGTTCTTTAAATATAGGAATTTTACCTGACCTGGTTTAGAAAAATAGTATTTAAATTTGTAAATCAGTACAAGTTATGACTTTTGGCCCGATTTGCATATAAAGGCAAGTTATTCCAAAAAAAGCTTGAGTCAAAATCTTAAGTGCCAATTTGCGATCTAAGGCAAAATGTAAATTTTTCATTGCGTTTTAAACTCTCTCTTTTTTTAAACCTCCAAAATCAGTCCTAAGAGATTAAATTTTTTATCAAGCACTGAAAACTTGCAGAAATCATGTAAAACAGTTATAATTTTGACTTTTTCCATATTTTTTACATAGATTTCAGTTTTCACATCGTGCTACTACTTTAGCACTCTCTATCCCGTATTCGTGATTTTTTTGCTGATAATATATGGGGCGCAACAGTTTGTATATATCTTAGCTGTGCCAATTGTTGCAAGTATTATTCTTCCATCCATTGAAATGCCTAGTGTACTAGGTAGTCGATTCTTTAAATGCGCCTTGAAATATCACGATTTTGAATTGGTGAGTAAAATTTTTTTGAAAAGTTACAATTTTACTGATTTATTGTACAATATTTTTATTCTGAAATGTCTTAACCTTGTTTATACGACTTAATAAGTTGTAGACATTGCCTACAATATTTATTTTATACGAAATGGTATAACATAGTCATTTCATTAAAGCGTTTAGGCATTTATGCATTCAACCTTCTTTCTTATCAAATCATAAGATAGTTAAGCATATCGGAGCCACCGAACTATTTCATTCTGTCCGAATTCGTAATAATCAAATATCTGAAACCAAACTTAGACACAATATAAATTATTTTCTGTTCATCATAAGTGAATTCTATTAAAAAAGCAGATTTGCAATATCTGAAATTTACTGTATCAGCAGTATCTAAGCATTTGAGTTTATCCAATTGCATGTGTCATGCTGTATTATATCTAAATGGAGTATTATAACCTCCCTCCCTCCCGAGTATCATAAGACCTGTTTTAAGCCTCAAGTAATTTTTGCACAGTTATAAGAATATTTCTTATTTACCTGTATCAAAGTTTAAAAGTAAAAATAGCCCAACATTTGTGGAAAGGCGTTGTATTTGAAGAATACAAGTTCCAGTCAAATTTGTTAAGGCATGTTATATTTGAAGAAGGCGATTTCAAGCTCTAAATTTTGTGCGGGGGGAGTGTTGTATTTGAACAACGCAAGCCCAAGTCATTTTCTAGGAAAAGTGTATACTCAAAGAAGGCACATTTAACTCTCTAATTTTGTTCGCAGATGGGGGAGAGGGTTATGTCTCGTTATTTTCTATATATACTAAATATACTTGAGTTTAAGCTAAATTCTTGTATGAGATTTGTTTTCAATCTTCTAAAACTGTGATGAAGATTTAACTAATGCATAACAGGCTAATAAGCTGTTAATGTTCAGATGATGAAGCCACAATATTGATGAATGTAACAGGGTTACTTTGGTGAAAGAACAATATCTTTGTCCCTAAAATATATCAACTTTTCATTCTCTATTAGCCTGGAGGATGTGCCTTTAAAAAATTTAAATCTGAAATATGGCCAAATTAGATCTGGTCTTAAAGTCTGAGAGGAGGGGGAGGGCAATATCCTGAGGCTTGTTTGCAATTATTAGCATAAAGTTTTTAACGTAATGTAATTTTTTTGTGGAAAATTTTTATTTCTAAATGCACTTGTTGGAGGTATTAGCAATAGGCTAATGTATTCTTTAATTGAGTGCAAAAAATCTTTAAAAGTAGTTGTAATTCCATAGGATTGATTTTCTTTAAAATCACGTAAACTGTAAATACCATGGACAACTTGTTAAATTATGAATCTCTTTTGAGAAGCAAAATTAAGATATGAGATTGCAATCCTTTTGTTATATCTATTTTTTAAACAATGTACGTGTTTATGTTCACTGATATAGATAGCTGTTTTATTAAATCATTATTAAAGCAAGTTAAAAAGTATTTTGAAAGGCTCTCATAAGGTTTCAAATTAGTTTTTATTTATTTCAGCAAATGAACAATAAAGTCTTTGCATCAATTGTACTTATTTACATAACTTCACAGTTACACATAATTATTTCTTGTGCAATATACTTATAGATTTCGGAGATTAGCGATGATGAATTTAAAGAACTTTCAAAAACTCGAACTTTTATTTTTGCGTGCCAGCCGCATGGCGTTATTAGCGTTGCAGGTAAAAGTTTATTTTAAAAATTTAACTTGCCAAAAGTATTTTTATTTTGCCTTAACCAATACTACAAGATTTAATTGAATACCCGTCTACATGGCTCAGAAAAGTGCGATGGCATAAAATTTAAAAGCTTACAGGAAAAGAAGATAGTACCAACCATGTCTAATATTGATGCAGACTTATGTAGTATACAATTCAGTATATTACATTATTGATGTCAATATTTATTGAACAACTCTAGCGTATGCCAAAGATTTTGGGCACAGAACAGACCTTTCACCAATCTACATTTGTGTATATTGAAATATTGTTCATAGATTAATTATTTTTAACTTATTTGCCCTTTTTTGACACGCATCAGGTAGAATATATTTATTGTGGTTTGAATTTCAAATGAATGAAAGATTGAATTAACTCTACAGATATGATTAATAAAAGACTTACTTTATATACCATCCCATATTTAGGCCAAAAGGCTATTGGACAAACTAAATTTGAATATGGTTCTTATTTTTTAGAAAAAATCATTCATATGAAGTTTTAAACCCTTAAACATTTTTTGGGTACTTCCGCCGCATTTTTTAAAGAAATTGATCGAGAACTGAAAAGATTGATGCCATAATGAGGTTATCATAAAATCTTATATTTGAGGTAGATTTTTCTAATTTAAAGTACTGTGTAAAATGGGACAGTTTTTTTCACAAAAAAATGGACTATTTCAGCAACCAAAAGAAATGATTGCACTGGTCATAGTATTTGAGCATAAAACTAAGCATTAGCAGGAAGACTAAGCAGTTAAGATAAAATTTGCCAGTACAAATTTCTTGGCTGGATGAAAGTGAAAACAATATTTTATTTGGAGACAGTCATGTCATGCACACAGCACCACCTATCGTCCGATCACTGAAGTGAAATTACATTGAGCCGGGTTAGTACTATGGTAGGGGACCAAATGGGAAGTCTAGGAGCTGTCCCTTTAACTTCACAAGATTCTTTTCTGTTTTATTGTCTTTGGAATAAAGAAATTGTCTGTTGATTCATTATTTATCTGTGTTTTTTTCATATATATGACTACTAGCTAAATATTTTAATGAAAGCTTCTTTTTGCAGTTCATGCTCTTTTAAATTGCTCTTCACTAAATAGACCTAATTATATTTTCAACCCGAGATTGCTATTTCTGTTCATGTTACAATTTACTTTGAAGTATAGATATGACAATTGATTCATTTTGTTCTAAAATTTGAAGTTAAACTTGGCACAGTTTGGTTTTTTTGTTATATCCATAGCTAACTGTATAAAATAAGCTCAAAAATGGTATGATATTACTCTGCTCACAGGTATATGCTATGGCATTCATATGGCTCCAGAAAGATTTCCCCCCACAGCGGTAGCCTCTGTTTTGCTCTACTTACCAATCATGAAGCAAGTGTTTGGTATTTATAATCTTATAGATGCCTCAAGAAAGAGTATAGTTAAGACATTGAAGAAACAATCCGTGGTCCTTTACATAGGCGGAATGGTATGTTCTTAAAAATTTTAGTGTTTTAGTATATAATAAGAATTCCCCAGGTTGAGATTCGATGTGTCAATACATGATGATTTGTAAATTAGTCGGATCTTTAACTGATTATGCGTACAGCTCGGTACTAATGTGTCATGTAGATGAATCAATTCATCCGATTGGATGGAAAATCAGTTAATTATGCCAACAGTTATGCCATTTTCGGTCCTCTCAAAGATAACTAAATTTGCACCTCCTTATCTAAATTCATACTTGAGGAATTTATTCATTAAATATTAAATATCAGATGTTCTCTTTGAAAAAAATAAAAATCACTTAAAAAATTTTGGCTCCATAAATAAACTTTGCATTGCGTGGGTAAATTATTAGTAGATACTAATTTTGAGGTCCATTTTAAGTAAAAGTATGTACATGGATTTATATTTATATATTCATCTACAGGCAGAGTTGTTTCTATCCAATCCTGATGAAGAGCGTTTGTACATTGCCAAACGTAAAGGATTTATTAAGTTAGCCATGCAGACTGGTTCAGATGTGATTCCTACTTATTTCTTTGGCAATACCAGTACTCTGCAAATCATCCGTGGAGGACCATTGGAGACCTTGTCTAGGACTTTGGGGGTGTCACTCACCCTGTTCTGGGGTCGTTGGGGATTACCAATCTCTTTGCCTCGAAAGGTACAATAATAAATTTTCAGATGAGACGAAAAAACGAAAAGTTCTATCATCTCCAATTTTAGCTTCAGATTTTTGGATATGATAAATTCATTCTGTGGTCCTGGCAGGTTGGTTAAATCTGAAATATATGGTATGATAACTCATGCATTCTATCAGCCATGGTATTAGAGGTCTAGTCATTATATTATTAAGCCAAAATTTTGTGGTTTTTGATAAATATAGTTGAGTTTTTGTACAAGGTGATGCTATTATTTAAAAAAACAGTAGAAAGATATCCCTGCATAGTACTGTTAGGTTGATTTGAAATTATTCGAGGACTTATACTATGTAGTCTAAGATATCTTTATCAACTTAGTAATACTAGCACATGTGATTTAAATATCAAAATATAAAATGATTCTTTCGAGTACTATTGAGAATTTTCTAGCAAATTTAGCTCAACTTGAAGGTACAACTACAAAGCTGAAATGTTACAGAGCGGTGGTTGAAATAGAATTCCAGAAATAATCTTGATGTTTTTCAAATCGTTCCAAGTTACTAAAATATGAACAGTAAGTAATTTTAATTCTTTTAATCATCAGATTTAAGGTTTGTTAAACTTGCTTCAGCTTTTAAAAAACTACAAATTTCTAATATTGCAAAAAATATTTTAAATAAAGTAATTGAAAATAAAACTAGATAAAAGAATTATTCTTTTATTTGCTTTTGTATCTTACTTTAGTATTATAGTTAACACTGCTGGTAAGAATCGATTTGATGCGCTACTAGTTCTCTAGAATTTGTCTGGTAATTTAATTTTTTTTTGTTCAAAGAAAGTTTGTAAAAAGTTAGACTAGTTTAACCATTCAAAACCTTTTTCCGCAAATACTGCTTGAAATGCATTAATAAAACAGCACTTTTCTTCTTTACTCTCAAGTTTATTTGTTACTATCAAGATAGTTCTTATAGCTTCAACATCAATTCCAGAATCTACTTCATCTATAGTGCATAAATCTGAATCTTTATTGAGACACTTGGACTTGAGTAATTAGTATTTGTCAGGTGCTATGTGTTCGTGGGCGTCCTTTAGGTCTGCCGAAGATTGACAACCCCACTACAGAGCAGGTGACACTATGGCATGACAAATACCTTGAAGAAGTTGTGCGGCTTTTCAATGACTACAAGGAAAAAGTCCCTGACTATAAGCATAAGCATCTTATTTTAGATGTTGATGATGAAAGGAAAGTTTTGTAATAAATTTCTGTTAAAATGTACTTCTTAAAAACTGTTTCTGTCTAATCTTGATACATGGTTTGAACTATTTGTATACATATATGTATATATTGATGAAAAAAGTTAGAAAAAAGAAATTTTTAAAAACATTTTTCTCAATTTACTACTTATGAATTATGTTTTGTGAAAATGTAGATCCTGAATATTACTTTTTGCCCAATTTCATAGATATTTTTAGTGATTTTCCCTGAACTTAGTTGTGATATCAATCAACTCCCATTCAAACTGCCAAGGAAATACATTCATAACCTTCAGGGAAATATATTCAAATAATACTCACTGAACGTTGTATTTGAATTGTATCCACTAAACATTGTATTTAATAGTACAACTTAAGATCTATATTCAGAATGAATGATACATCTTTTCAGAACAATAAACTGTTCTTTTTCATCAATATAGTTTCTAAGAAATATATGCATTATATAAATATTACCCACATGTATTTCATATCTAGCGGCAGTTCAAGTATAAATCATTGAAAGGATTGTATTTGGATGGAAATACTCTAATTATGCTGCATGAATCTCTTTGCATAATGATATTACCAATATTGTTTAAAAATAATAATTAACTCTCCAAAAAAACTGTTTCAATAAAATTTTTACCCGCACCATATAAAATTTGATGACAATTTGGAAAAATGTATCAATTCTATGGAAAAGCGCATTACTAGAACAATTGCCAATTGAAGGATAACTGATATTTATACATACAATTGAATTTAATACAATTCACACTTGACACATTGCACGTAATGAATGCTGAAACACTTTTGAACGCTAAAGCACTACTGAATCCTAATATAAAAGCAGTCTTCCATATGCTATGATGCATGCATATCCTTGGACACATAAATGACTGTGTTTATGAACATAATAATCTAGTTAGATACATAAAAAAAGAAGTGCTGCTAGCAAAGGTCAAAACAAGGCAAGTAGACAAAACAGTAAACAGTTAAACAAATATATTAGATATAGTAGTTGACATATTACTAGTGCACAGAAAGTGCCACATCACAGCAACAATGTTTCTGTTAGGAATTAACACCTAAGGAAGTTAATTCTATTCTGTAGCTGCGGAATAATTTATTGTGGTTTCAGTTCGGTTTCAGCTTGGTTTCAGCTTGGTTTCAGCTTGGTTTCAGTCTCAGTTCCAAGATACATCAGAGAACTGAACCCTGTTCTTCATGCGACTAAGTTTTGTGTGTTGCGAAAGTTACCTCACTTTCAGCAACACATGTAGGTTAATATCAAATACTCTTTCTGTTTTTATGTTATTTTTTGTGCTTGTATTTTCCTAACAGTTTCACAGAGATGAATGAAAAAGTATAGCAAAAATATAAACAAAAAATACAATCAGAGTTGTAGAATCTTCGTAACCTCTTCAAATTGGATGAACTGCAGGAAGAACTTTTGTAAAAATCAAAATAATTTTTCATAGCAGAATGACATTTCAAAATATTTAAAAATGAAACCAAAGATATCAGAGATGAACTGTAGAAAACAAACTGTCAAATTGTACATGGGAATCTGATGTAAAATTTAAACCATAAAAGGACAACAGATCAAAAATGGATCACAATCTGGAACTGTGAATAAAATTGTAGGTTGCTTGCAAAAGTCCTAGTAAATCTTTGATGGCAGTGAAGAATTGAGGGACTTGTATAATAGGTTAGGTGGAGTTTAGATAAATCAGCAATATCTATCCGGTAAATAGGACATACATATAAACATAACACAAGCCTGAGATTTAAATGTGAAAGCAATTTGAATCATTAGTTTAACAGCAGAAATGGTGCAGCTATGATGAAAATGCATGCTCAAAAGCAAATTTGTGCTAAGCTAAAATGAAAAGATCTTTGCTGATTGAAATAATACTTTGGAAGTTGAATGTGTTAAACACATATTTACTTATGTGATTTATGCACTGTATTTGACTTGAGACTTGTTTCTGAATATGCTAATCTTTACTAATTTGTATTAAGTACAGCTCTATCCACCATTTAATTGAAATACAACATGGATAAATAAGATTTCAGCAATCAATGAGTGGTTACCATGAACTGATACTCTTATATTTCTACATGTCATAATAATACTCTCTTTGTTCTGCTCTTTTTCTGTCACTACTGTCACTCTACCTTCTATATCCACTGTTATTTGATTTCAAGTTTTTTCTAGCCAAAATATGCAGTTTCAGTACTAACTTTAGAGTAGGATATACCAAAAATAATGTAGCTGACAAAATGAGCAAGAAAATCGAAGCATCTAGGTTTTTTAATGACTGAAAAGATTTGGAAAATATTTCCAATTCGAAAAAAAACAGTATCAACATACATTAAATCATATTTTGACTAAAGTTCTTTTCTCTTTAAGTTTGCAACTGATTTTTAATTGCAAAATATTAAAAATATATGATATTTCTTTTATTAGCAAATATCATTCAAATCTTTAACATGTGATAAATTTTTGAAGCTGTTGGTACATGGGGTATCCATTATTTTTTCATCCAAAAGAAAAAAATTAGACTTGACAGATGATGCAACAAAAATTTATTCTGTTATATTTAATTTACTTTAATCCCAAAGCCAACTGAAATGACTGATAACTTGTTTTTGATCAAAAAATATCTTATAATCTCACACTAACAATTATTTGTTCAGCATCAGTTTGTTACCATAGGATGTGTGGTCAGTTTTATCTTTAGCAGTTTCACTCAAAATTGTGATTAAGCTCAATGCTTTTATTCATGCAAGAACAATATTATTACCAAAATCCAACATTGGCAAAGGCACTGCATTCACAACAAAATCAACTTTATAATTTGCACATTTAGTGCAATGAGCACCATATTGCCCTTTCTACATGTAATATAGTTACAGCACTACAAAATAAAGTGGTTATGATATTATGCAGCCAGAACTTATGCAGAAAAATGAAGGCTGTAAAACACCTTTACTGACATTGAAAAATTTTTGAGCTGCACATCGATTTTATTGAAGAATAAAAATTACATAAACATCAAACATTTTGCTGTTAGAATAAACCTTAATGTAGATCAAAATGTAAAAACCTAGGATGAGTGACACAGCAAATACAACTTACGTATTCAGTAAGTAGTTGTGATGAGAATAGAGCAGAGCCTTTGCATGTTGAACATAGCAATTACACGTAAACAGATAACCCTCCAACAATAAATCAATGTTACTTAAGTAAATGGCAGCTTTTTGGAGAAAAAATTTTTGCAAAAAAAATTACTAGTGAAAACGTCAACGGATTCTTTATCATTTATGTGAGTATAAAGTTGGAAGCATTAGCCTTGAAAATTTTTATCTTAAATACATAGAACTTGTCAAGCTTTTTGGAAAATATATGAATAGAAATAAACATGACATTACTCAAAGATCATTTACAAATATACGATATAGCTTTGAACTCTTCCAATAGTTCTGAAAACTACCTAGAGAGTTTAGTTTATCTAGTAATGGAAGTTTAATTATTTTTCTGACAAAAAAATTTGTAGGCCTAACTATTACTGTAGAAAATACAATACAATTGAGCTGAAAAACTCTGAAAATGAGAAAGACCTTTTACTCTGCTTATTATCATTGATCCATGTTGTATTCTTCTTCCAAAAGTTGTTTAAAAATCAATGCAGTGTTAGTTTGCTATTAAGAAAATTAGAATATGGATACAAATTGATCATAGAAGAATCTCACCCAGTCTATTCAATGTCTGAATGAACATAAAACTGTTGAGGTAAAAGAGAGACGGTATAGTGATATAATATATATATATATACCTGAGAAGGGGTGAGGACTAATGTCCAACAGAGGGCAGAATGCAAACAAATAGATTTAATAAAATATAAAAAGTTTTATTAAACTTAGAAGAGTGAACATAAACACAAGACTGAACTAATAAACATGTCCCCACTAGCTTCTGCGGTATACCCTCTTGAAGTGCACTTGAAACTGTCTCTCCGGTGAATCTCGCTGCATCTTTTACTCCATAAATAAGCATATTAATTTCCATAGGTAAGCT